>JADDOH010011694.1:0-38625 GCA_016648135.1 Agrypnia vestita
ATGTGCAAGCAGAATGCTTTAAACAGAAAAGACTAGTAGAAGAATATGTTGCCAGGTTGGAAGAGAAAAACAGAGAGATTCAAAAATTGCAATGTGAACTGGGATCCCAAAGGCGCAATTCAAAGGCTTTATATGTAACTGACGAAGTTGAAAATAAAGAAAGACAAAATGTTGCCAATGTAATGGAAAATCGCTTCAAGCACCAAGAGTCGGCCTCAAAATTTATATTTCAACCATATGAAAAGCATAAATTTGTGAGAAATGAAAATGATTTATATAATCCTGTTTATGATTAATTATTATCATTAATTATGTTATGAATAGTGTCATAGCCATAATAATTTATATAATGAGATGTGTACGAACATTCAGTACACAAAGTCTATTTAAATTTATTATTAAAATTTATGTATTTTTAATAATTAAATGTGATGAGATATACCACATTGGCATGATTGAATCTTATAATATTATATGTGTACTTAAGTAATTTTGATTTAAGTTTAATTTTTTCAAAGTAATTTAAAGCAAGTAAAAAATATAAGATGTATACCAGATTCCGATATCTTATAAAATATTAATCCCATAGAATTAAACTTTGTTTGTTTGCTAGTAATGTGATGAGACGTACCACATCTAGATGCATGTATGATTTTTTATCTTTTTATCAATAAATACATACTAATTTTTTTTTGCTTTTTTTGTGTAGCTTATGAGCCATATCAACATACTGGTAAGGGTGCTGCTATTATAGTACATTCACACTTTATATCCTGCTGAATCATTCCACAGGGTTTAGTGTTTATATGGAGAAAACATACATTTGGTTATGTACATATTAGTGAATATAAAAATTTGACATTTAAAAAAAAAATATTTGTTTTAATCTACAGTGGAACATAATTCGTTCCAGAATCTTGCTCGCTATGTGAAACACATGTTAAGCGAGACAAATTTTCCAATATAAATCAATGTAAAACACGATAATGTGTTCCATGCCGAAGAAATATTCATTTTTAACATTATTCAAATAAAATTACATACATACCTACTTGTAAATTGTAAAGGATCGTAACAACCTGAAATGCGATTTCAATTTGAAAAAACAATTTTAAAAATCGAAACTAGCATATTTATGAATTTATGACAAATAACTAATTTTTTTTTACTATAAAGCTGTCTATAGACATTTTTTTTTGCCGACGCACACTGTGATATATTCCCAATCTAGCGGAACTTAATACAGTGTATACTAATTTAATTTGTATCTCGGGATGTACTGAATAGATTTTTATGAAACTTTCCCTAATGTTCATAAATATATTCTTTATATGCACATATAACTTAAATGTATTAAGATTCATAGAGTTTCATGCAAGAAAAAAAACAAAATTTGGTTCATTAAACTTATATTTGCACAAATTGAGCGTGTTCTTTATTTATATAAAATATTAAAGACTATCGTCCAAATTATGTTTATCTTCTTCTTTGTCCGTGTCATTCGCTCCGGTAATTTCTGATACCTTCAAAAGCAGTATTGTTGCTCAAAAAAGGTTTGTTTCCGAGAAAGAGAAGTACTCAAACTGGACTTTCTGGGTTGGGTGTTGCTGTTGTGTCGGTTGTGATGTTATTCATTTTCTTTGGACTGGCTCCTCAAATGTAACACTTTTGCCAAAAATTATATTGTGACAGTGAGCTAAAAACTTTTCCATCTACCACGGTAAGCTGCAATTCATATCTGTATTAGTTATTAATTTATAATATTGTAAAGATTAAAAGTTGTTCTCAATGTTAAACAGTTTATTAGTTAGATATAACGATACAATAGATAAAGCAATAGTTAACGCGACCACACACACGCTCGTCACGAAGAGAAGTGGCCCGTTCAAAAATGGCGGTCCGTCTCATGTGCCTCCACCTTTCCCGCCTTCCGCATGCACCGCAGCACCCTCTGGTGGTGGAACATCGGTGTTGCCATGCAATAATATTATTGGAACCAATTCAGAAATTTGTTCCTTCATTTGACACGTTTCATTTTTCATAATATCCTTGATTTCTTTTTTGTTGATGAACCGTAGAAGCCTACAGAATCTAGTTGAATTAGGACGAGGATTTTTCTATATTACTTTGTAAGTTCGATCATCATGATAGGGCGGTTTTATTAATTTGTCTTAGTCTATCAATAAGATGCCTTGTCAAGGAAGGTGGAGCGGGAATTTCAAACACTCCGGCGGGTTTATATTGTATACATTTATTACAAGAGGAAAACAGTTAAACCTTACGTTCTAAAGCACTATTACTATTTCTATAACTAATCCTAACCTAAACGCCAGCAGTTCGACCGTCACATAAGTCCGTCCTGTCCTTTCACATTCTGTTCAAACAAAAAAATCACAACACACTAAAACACATGTCCACTATCAGAGGCCCTCGTGGCCGCCATCTGGATGTCGCGGGTGGCTCGCCGCGTGGTCCAGACCTGGCGCGTCCGGCGGCGATCCACGATCGGCTGGAGGCATCTGGCCGGAGTCTCGGTAACCCGCGGGAAGCGCACGTGGTCCAGGCCGCGGAAGCACGTCGGTCCCCTCCGGTCACTGCTGGGGCCGAGCTGCAGAAAAGCGTCAGGCCTTCCTCGGGAGCCCGCCGTGGTGAAGCGGCCATCACCTGGATGGTCCGAGGCGCTGCAAGCCGCCTTCTCTTCAAGCGACGCTGATGGCGCCGACCCGCGTTGGCGTCGGTGGCGGAAAACATGTGGCAGCGGCTAGAGCGCAGGGGCTGCCGCGGGCAGGAGCCCGCGCAGCGCAGGCTGCTTCGTCGACCGCGGTCGGAACTGGACAAGGGGGCGTTCTTGGCCCGCCGGCTTCGACTCTCTGTGTATGCGGGGGAGGGGGGTAGCCTCCCCCACCCGCAATGGCACCCTACCAACCCCTGGCGGTGCGGGGTGGCAACCCGTGGTGCCGCGCGAAATTTAAAATTACCTAAACCTATTTTAAAATAAAACTTATATTATAATTTAAAAAGAACGCGATGCGGAACGTCACATGCAGGTCGCGGACGCATCAATCAACTAAACGAAGCGGTACGAACGTGATAGAAAACAAAATTTTATCACAGTATTCTATTTAATCATCGCCGAGTTTATGTTTATAACGGCTCTGGCTTGAACTATCTCCATTCAAAATGTGTTTCTGTGTTATGAAATTCGAAAAGTGAGTCAACAGCTAACTGAGGTAGGTACCTCACTGAAGACTTTTTCTTGTAATAAATGACTGAGTTCGAGCAGTGCTTGTAGTTGAATTTCGGCCGAGACATCAGTTACATTAATTGAATCTTGCGAAGTGTAGCACTCTGTTTTCGCTTTTTTGATATGATGGTAAGCTGGATAAATATTTGAATTTTATACCCATTTACAGTCGTTTCAGTGTATTGTACTGGTAGTGCTTAATTTGGCATTGACCAATTGACCAGGGGGTGGGCACTCGTAGTACCGAGACAACTATAAGGTGGCGCCACAGAATAGCCGTGACGTCATACGCATTGATTTATCGTCAGCCATCTTGTATCTTGTGCACGAACCACAAAATAGAGCTGGCACGAGCCACAGAATAGCCGTGACGTTATACGCCATGTTTGATAATATCCGGTTCCTTGTCAGCCGCCATTATCTGCTTTATTCTGTGGCGTCTGCCGTCTGCATTGACAGGTCGTTGATAACACAACGGGATTGAAAATTGAAACTTTCAAACAGAAAACAAAGCACGATGGAGGTTGCTAGGGCTGAGGAAGTGCAGGTAAATATTTAACAATGCTCTTAATTCTACTTTTAAATGATTTAACCCTAGAAAGCTAACGTTCGGGCGGCTTTAATGGGTTAAAGCTAACCATCCGTCGAAACGACGGGTACTTGGAAAAGTACTTTTTTTGCAAAATATATAAACTTTATGCGCGTGATATTTTACAATATCGTTAATTTAAAAGTTTTTCAATAAAAATACATCTTATAAATTAAACTTACCTTTTTTATTTAAGAATTATAGTAAAATTTCTAAAACTTCTGAAAAAAAAAATCTTTATTTTTTCGTTAACTCTAACATACAAAATCAACTAGAAAAAATAATATTAGGTCCTTACATATGAAATTGGCGTTTTGCCGTACTGGCAAATTTGATCTCAAATATCTTTTCTTTGGTTAGGAATTCCAAATCCAAATTTATACAGCTATTTACTCATGTATTTTTGTTTTGAAAATTATAATTCATTTGTTTTTTCCTCAATTGTTTTTTTCTTTGCGTCACTCAGTTTACAAAATGAAAAACTTGAAATATCGCGTTATTTACGAATACGAGTTCCACCGTGGCACCAGTGCTGCAGAAACGGCTCGAAGGATTAATGATGTGTATGGCGACGGTGCCGCAAAAGAAAACACAGTGCGTTTTTGGTTCCAACGTTTTCGTTCTGGAAATTTCGACCTGCAGAACAAGCCCCGTGGACGGCCGGAGACCAAAGTTGATAATGAAGAATTGAAGGCTATTGTGGAAGCGGATCCATCGCAAACCACATCCGAGTTAGCTGCAGGCTGCGGTGTTAGTGATAAAACTGTTTTAATCCACTTGAAGCAAATTGGTAAGGTGAAAAAGCTTGAAAGGTGGGTACCTCACGAATTGAGTGAAGCAAATCAACAAACGCGCGTTGACTGCTGCGTTGTATTACTCAACCGGCACAATAATGAAGGGATTTTAAATCGAATCATTACCTGTGATGAAAAGTGGATCCTGTACGATAATCGGAAGCGCTCATCGCAATGGCTGAACCCTGCCGAACCAGCCAAACCATGCCCCAAGCGAAAATTGACTCCAAAAAAGTTACTTGTGAGCGTTTGGTGGACTAGTGCTGGTGTCGTTCACTACAGCTTTCTTAAATCTGGCCAGACGATTACGGCAGATGTCTATTGTCAGCAACTGCAAACCATGATGGAAAAGCTAGCTTCTAAACAACCGAGGCTGGTTAATCGCTCTAGGCCACTGCTGCTTCACGATAACGCTAGACCACACACTGCACAACAGACGCCTACCAAATTAGAGGAGTTTCAATTGGAATGTCTAAGACATCCACCGTACTCTCCGGACCTTGCCCCAACAGATTACCATTTTTTTCGAAATTTGGATAACTTCTTGCAAAGGAAAAAATTCAACTCCGATGGGGCAGTCCAAACCGCCTTCAAAGATTTTATTGATTCCCGTCCGAATGGTTTTTTTAGTAAAGGGATCGATGAACTACCTATGAGATTGCAAAAGTGCATAGATAGCAATGGTACATACTTTGATTAAATAAATATATTATAATAAAAAAAATCGGCTTTATGTTCCTCCCATACTAAACGCCAATTTCATATGTATGGACCTAATATAACGTTCTATCTTTTGGCGTTTTATGGCAATTAAGATTATATAAAAAAATAATTATAATATAAAACTTATTTATATTTAGCGCATGTGAAAAAAATGTCCTTAGGTTTTCACGGCCGTTCAGAATCTTCTGTGCATAGTTTTCTGGGATATTCTGCCGTGTGTGTGTGACCTCTCTGGCCAACGTTTCGGATCCCATTGCAGGGTCCATCAGCCCTGATGATGGACCCTGCAATGGGATCCGAAAAGTTGGCCAGAGAGGTCACACACACACGGCAGAATATCCCAGAAAACTATACACAGAAGATTAGCGCATGTGGTCCAAAAATCATAATATATCGCTACCTTACATTTGGCACAAATAATTTTAGTCATACGCTTTTTCTTGTAGTGCCACTTCCCGCACGTTTTTCTTTTATGATTTTCTCGTTTCGAAGAAGTTGATCTTCTTTATTTTCCGATCTTCGAATAAGAGCTTGGCCTGATGATTTTTGGTTTTGACTAATGGGTAGCTGCGCTGAAAGAACGCTCTTGATTTTATCTTTCACTTTTACGTAGGCATTGTTGTTTTTACCAATCTTTCCTTTATTTAAGGCTCCACAAGTCGAAAGTGTATTGTTTTCATAAATTCTTTGGGTGAAATTAATTTCTACCTCTATGGTAGACTAAACAAATCGGTTTTTACCTCGTATGTTTCCTTGAGATTGCAATTGAATGATACCGGTCTGTGAGGAATCTGGGAGGGTACTGGAGTTTCTTTAAGAACTTATTCCACAGTTGGAGATATGATAACGATAGATGATAATTGCTAGAAATGAGCATGCCACTAGGTGGCATGCTCATTTCTAGCAATGTGCGTACACACACTAATAAGCATGCCACTGTCAAAGTCGATACTGCGCATGCTCACGTGCCACTAAATAATCATGTGTATCAGACGCCTAACATGATTTGTTATAGATAATATAAACATACTCTGCAATTCACTACTATATTTTGGTACAATCACTAAATAATAAGTCATTGTTTTCCTTTATTTTGATTTGTTCAGTGAATTCTTTATCAATTTTTTTTAATGTAACATACTAAATGTTTTTTATTGTGAAATTTATTATATTCATTATGTAATTGTCAGTTTTCTTTGGCAATTCTTTTTCTGACTCTTATTATGGAATTGGCGGATTTGATAAATAAATATTTAATTCAAATTTATCGTATTATATTTTAAAACCTGCTTTGCGTTTTCAGGAATAAATATTAATTTATACAAATAAATAAATAAATAAGTAAATCAAGCTAAATGTATATAATGTGGTTTCCCAAATATTTTAGTTTTTTTTTAAATAAAAGCTTTTTTGCGTTGCTCTGAAAAGAGTATATATTTTATTAGCAAAAGAACATAATATTTCATATTAAAATTTGAAAATAATAAAAGTACACACCTGAAAAGAGAAACAACATTTAAAGCTATTATTTTATATTAGAAACTTTATCCATTATTAAATATGTATTATTCACCGGTATATTATAATTATCTCAATAGCTCGATTGTCAGTTGTTTGTGAAAGAATTTTCACACAAATTTAAACGTTCCATTTTAACAATTCAAATTAAATGAAGATCAATAGGTACCTACCGATCTTCATTTACATCTATAGTCCGTCCAACTTATCTGGAGAATAAAGGAGGGCGTCCCAATCGTTGTGGTATTGCCCATAGTGTAAAAATTATCTAATTTGTAGGGAATTTTATACAAATTCGTTTTTTCTTAAACAAGTTATTAAGCAGTATACGACACGATAAAAAACAAAAAATGTAAACTAACGTACAAATAAATTTATCAAAATATACATTCGTAAAATACACAACGTCACAAAATGGCGTTTTTTCAAAATCAAAGAAAAATACCATTTTCAGGAAAAAAAAACAAACAATAATAATTCTTTTAGGCTGGCGCCACATTACGCAGATCTTCCGCCGCGTTTTTTCCGTTGCGCCAAATCGGCAAAGCAAATAGATCGACCGATCATCCGCGTAGTGTGTTTAATAAGCGCATATTGTATGGAAAGAAATGTAGCGATGTTCCACGACGGAAGAGGCGCGGCGGAAGATCCGCGCAGTGTGGCGCCGGTTTTATTCGGTGTCTCATACCTAATGATCATGACCACCATGTTTAACTCAGTAACACCTAAGGATATCAATCGGTTTAGGGCCGTTGTATCAACTTGGTTTATAGTAATCTTTCGTTCAAAGCATAGATATTTTGCATTTTCCACCGATCAAACTTGCTCTCGTAAAAATCTATGCTTTATATGAACTATTGCTATAAAGTAAGTTGATGCAACCAGTCTTTAATGTGCATAAATAAAAAAGTTTATTTTTGAAAAAAGATGTTTATACAAATGAACTCGTTAATGAATTATGTAATAAAAAGTATAAATAATAAAAATTCTATGTAAAAAATTATCGAATAAAATATGTTCTAAAACTTTTCTCATCTTACGGCTTCTAATTCAATTTTTCCACTTATCCTTGTTCTTTTTTTCCGGGTGTAGACATTTTAATGCCCATTTCCACGGCCACTTTACCTTCTTTAACTATTTTGTAAATTGCCGATTCAGAAATTGTATAATAGTAAATAAAAAACTAAGTATGGGAAAATCATTATAATTGCATGGCAGCATTAACCTAAAGTGGCGGCAATAAGTCTATGAACAAAATCAAACGGTATAATTGGGGCTTTTAGACGTTGTTCCTCTTCAAAAAACGTGTGCATTTTGAAGATTATTTCCCGAACACCGCTTTTAATGGTTTTTGGCATGGTGACAATCTAAAATGTTCTTAAAAAACTATCGAAACAGTCGTGAACCTCTCTGTAAACAAAGTCTGTCAGCTGTAGATAATCCAATATGGCGTCGTTAGTTCCAAATTTGGCCATTCTTCAGATAAGTTAGACGGACTATATGTGACGATCGCTAAGTGGCGACTGTTAAAATCATAGATTCGTGAGTGCGCGTTCTTTATCTTCTTTATTCTGTGGTCTACATTCTAGGGATGAGTAAATGAAAAAAAAATATCGATATTTTATAAAAATATCAAAAATAGTCGATATACATTGCGAAAAATATATCGATATTATTTTTTTCAAAAATGTAAATGCTTTTGGCCACCAAAAAAGGTCACCGGAAAAAATATATATATCGATTATCCGAGAAAAAATATCGATGACCAAAAAAGAAAAGGTAACCAAAAAAAGGACGCCAAAAAAAATATATCGGTATATCGGAAAAAATTTATCGATATATCGGGAAAAAACTATCGATATATCGAAAAATAAATATCGATGTATAAAAGGTAACCAAAAAAAGGTTGAAAATGATTTACACTTGGGTGGGTTCTGATCTCCACCTCTCAGAGGGCAGATCTCCGGCTAGCTTGCCGCTCTGTGATGTTATCAAATCACAAACTATGTATTTGGAGATGGTCACTGAAGAAAGGTGGCGGGAATTTGAATAAAAAGAATTAAAATTATACATATTTACATGTAATTAATACTAATTTACATCGTACAAATTCTACAAATGCCTTATCAATATCTATCGTCTAATCTTATAATCTACCTTATTCCTAGAAACCTCGTCGCGTTATGGGAGCCGGGGTACTTCCGGCCAGGAAGTCAGCGGGCCGGGCTTTCTCGGCGCCGCGCCGCGCTGCTGTCATCTCGCGTCTCCGTCGTCTGCGTTCGGAGGCTTGGATCGCTCCCAAAGCCACCTCTCGTCCTTGTGGGTGATGGACCTTCGCGGTCCTGTTAGCGCCGGGGCCGGCATCTATTGCCTGGCGGCTGGCTGCTTCCGAATCAACCGGATCTCGACCTCTCTATCTAGTTCACTTCACCATTCCGGCTTCACGATTGCTGAAGTTGAACTTCGGTTCGTCCGCCAGCTGTCCGATAGCTGACGGCAGCTATTTATTTCACTCTCGATCACTGATCACTGCGATAACTGTTTACTCGTCCGTGATAACTGCTTACTTTTTTCTGACAACTGTTTCCTCTTTCGTGACAACTGTTTTCTTTTTTGTGACAACTGTTTTTCTGGTTTTGTTCCGCACGGCGTCCGGGCTTTTATCGTCGGCCGTCAGGGCGGATCTCTGCCGGTCCCCTTGGCCCGACCTACCTTCTCAGGGTTGGTCAATCGACGTCACCTCGGCGTCCAGAAGGGTAGCCATTGGTTGGCGACAACTCCTTACCTGACCCCGCCTCCACGCCTGAGTCATTCTGTGATGGACCCAACACGATACGCATCTCGCAGGCCTATATTAAATAAATTCATTGTTCGTAGTACCTATCTACGCTGTCCATAGGAGATGCACTTTGTTCCACACTATTTCGGCGATTTTTCTTATTTATATTAATTTAACACATAATCATTACAGAACTATTTACCAGACTTATAACCAGCGCTTATAATCTACTTACAATGCTAATACTTAATTAATTAATAATCATAACAATATAAAACTAATTAAAATATAATTATAACTAGAGCTTATGCCTATGGACTCTTTAAATCATATTTTATAATATCACATAAAAATATATATACAAACATTTAAAATTTAGCAATTTCGCAACATTATATTTATTTATTTACAATGTCGTCGGCGTCAAAATAATAATGTTAATAATAACGCAAAAAATCATTTGCAAATGTTAATATTATTACTATTATTTTATACCAATAATTCCTTATATGTATACATATGTATCTTCCAACATATAGCGAATTTATAATCTTATCTTGGTACTTGCTTGCATTATATTATCAGAAAATTTATGTAGGAGAAATTGCTAATAATCTTAGATCTATATCTATCGTCATATATCTCTGTCTATAAACCTCTGCATACCCTTGCGGCGAACTATTTTGTTTGTTCTGCACGTGCAGTAGGTATAAAGCCTGGGGCGAAAGCCCCGCCAAAAGGCCCGCTGGTCATAAAGCTACTTTTGAAATGTGGATTCGCGTCATTTTTCGCCGTCGATCTTACGGGAATTAATCCTCTATGGTAGTGATAACTATATCAAGGTCGTCAAAAATAAAATGAAAAAGGTACCCAAAAAAATGACCAAAACTAAAAAGGTCGCCAAGAAAAAAATATCGATTATCCCAGAAAAAATATCGATATATCAAAAAATAAATATCGATATTTTTCAAAAAAAATATCGATATTTTTTATCCATCCCTACGATATTCTGTGGTCACGCCAAGTATCTTCTTTATTCTGTGGCGCCAAGCTCTTGTCAGCTCTTGTCATTAGGTCGTGGTTGGTCATTTCTTGTTTGTTTTGTTTGTTTGGATAAAACGCGTTATTTATTTATGTCTTATTGAGAAACGTAACTCGCTTTACAATAAACGATTGTTTTCTCCACTCTCCAAGTAATCCCTGTTAGCTGAATACCTATTTTTAACTGGCGGAAATATTAAATCTTATCAATGCAGGAAAAATCAATTGATTGGATTTCTTCAGATTTAAAATCTAGCAACGGTGGATTTTCGTTGTCTGTCGCCACTATGCTGGCTGGACTAGATGCTGAGCAATATATTCCAATATTTAGGTACTAAGTAAAATAATTTTCGTTTAATCATTAGGTTAGCGATATATGTGCAATTCTTGTATATGTTTTTTTTTATATTTTCTAGAAAATATGACCTAGGAAAACGAGACATCGAAGAACTAACAAATGAGGATCTGCTTATTATGGGAATCGATTCACCATCACTTCGAAAAAGCATTTTATCGTCATTCAAGAAAAAGTCTCTAGATACAGCGGAACTGAAAAAGTATTAATTTATTTAATAATAGATAAATATGTTGCCCTTAGAACGCAGTTGAAGCATTGTGAGGTAGCGATAGGGGCACGGTTTCGAATAAAAAGTATTTAACTCATGAGCAGTATCAGTGGAAAAGTATTATGTTTATAAAAGTATCGAAACAAAAGTAAGTATTGATACCCCAAGTATCGATACTTTTTCAGGTTAACTATGATTTTTTTTGTAAGCCTGTTTAATCGATATATCACAGTACCGATACATTTTCGAATCTTTGAAGATTTTTTTGCATGCCTGTATTATCTATACCTCACAGTATCGATAGTTTTTCTAATTTTTTATGAAGCTATTTTTGTAAGCCTCACAGTATCAATACTTTTTCAAATGTTTTATGAAAATATTTTATAAGCCCCACAGTATCGACACTTTAGAATTTTCTATGAATTTTTTTTTGTACTTCTGTATTATTTTGTGTAATTTGCAAATAGTTCTGTGCAGCACACACAAATGTAATTGTGAAAATACTTTATTCATATCATTCCTTTGTTGGAAAGTGTTAGTAGATAGTGGTGTTGCTAAATATAGGGGATAAATTCAGAATAGGTGTTGCTAAATATAGGGACATTCAATTATACCGGAAAATTTGTTAATATTTCATACAGCTCCCAACGCCCTATTCTGCATTCCACCCAAATAAAGCGTCATCACAGGCACACCCTTCATATTTACTGAAGTGCCTGTGAATCCGCTTGATAACCTTTTTTGTATGGAGCCAAAGTCTTGTGATAACTCCAAAAGTCATAAGCTGCTTCAATCAAAGAATCGCTGCCTGTCTCGCTACTGGTGGTGCTGGTGGAGACTGACTTTGCTGCTATCAATCGCTTTATCATAGAGATTACTCTAGCACAAGCTTTGGTGTATTGCTAATGTGTTATTTTAAATCTGGAGTCAAGTAAGCAGGACATGGATACCAAGTAATTATCTTTCACTGGTCCAAACCTGCGTTGTATTTGTTGCACTAGTCGCCGAAAAGAACAAGTCTTCGGCGACTTAATTTATTTGAAAGTTGGGAAAAAGTACTCGACACCTATCATAAAGTACTCATTATAAGTATCGGTATTGATACTTTTTCCGTGTTCCCGGGTAGCGATACTGAGCCATGTCAATACAATATTTCATAACTTTAGAAACCGTTTACTTTTTGAAGTCCTATTTAAAGATGATATGCTTATTAATATAGCTTACATAGACTACAGGAATTATAACAGTCACAAAAACGTTTTGCAATGAAATCTAAGCTGTCACATATGACACATTGCTTTCGTTTTGTAGTTTACTTACGTTTAGTAACCGCTTTGTTGGCTTCTGTTTGAATAATTCTTTCACTTTTAACCTTCAATGTCAGATGACGGTATGTTGTGGATTCGTGGAGCACAGAACATGAAGGGGCGTTGGCCAAACTTTACCTTTTTTTTCGGCACTGAAACATTTCCCGATGTTTCTGTGCTTCTGGTGTCTGAATTCAGATAGTGTATTATTATGATAAAGACCTTTTTTTAAAAAATAATATTACTATTGAACTGGTGTATAGCTGTCTTGTGTCAAACACTTGAAGATTTTTAGGTGGGTCTTCAGTTATATCTAGATGGTCTCTTATTTGTTACACATATAAACCATTTCTGAGACTTTATTGAGGGGTCTAATATGGTTGGGGTCGCACCATGCACACTTGGCGTAGCTAAAAATACTATGACGGAGTGCGTAGTATACCGCTTTTGGAAGAAGAAGATTCATGAAGCTGTGTGGAGTTTTTAATATATGTATCGGTTTTCTAACTCTGGAGCTTGAACATTCGATGTGCGGAGCCTTTTATTCCTTATATATAATATTTAAAAATACATTTCTAATATGCAATCTTTCTTGTGTTTGTGTTATATTTCTTATGTGCATTATTAAAATTTTATTTCTAATATGTAGTATTTCTATTTAACTTATAAAAAAAAACTGTACAGGTAGTAGCTTCAGAACAGACCTTGTCTAGTGAAGCAACTACATTTATATGTATAAAAATACACTAAATAAATATAAAAAAAACAGTAAAATGTTGCATTTTGAATGGTGAGACATAACTGTTGATATTTCTTTAAAACATTACCACATACTCATATTCAAGAACACATTCATATTTGTGAAATTGTAATTTTTCAGAACAAAGTCAGTAGTAGCCAAATATTTTTTTGTGAATTAGATTTTTCTGTATGTTTTTCTAATTGATTAATTAATTTAGTTTTAAAAACATTACTACTCAATTTATCAGTATTATACCACTGTCATTGTTGTTTTACAAAGCTACTTTTCTGTATATTTTCAGACTTGAAATGTACGAGTTGTCTGATGCATTACAGATTTTAACAAATGCCAGTAAGCAACTTCATAGGATAAAATTAGCAATCATTACAAATAACTTATCTCTGAAGAAAGATCATCATCCAGAAGACGTACTGGTACTTCCCGACACTTATGCAACCACGGTCATTTTGGAAGTTATTCAAAATATTGATGAGAAGTTGGATGCAATCAGCGATGTGCTCACTTACAACCTGCCCAAGGTAATTTTGTTTAAAACATACTACAGTATGCATATATAGTCCCTATAATCCCAACGATTAAAAACCTCGGGTTACTGGAATCTTTAAGAAATAAAATGAAATTTATGCAGATTGTACATCAATAAGAAATATTTTATCTAACAATAATACAAATGTTATAAGGTGTAGAAGTTATTTACATGTTAATTTTATAAAAAATATCTGAAATTATTTTTTGATGAGTAACTTCTGCAAGGCATTGTTTTGCTTTATAACGCAATTGGTGCAAAAATAGAATCTGGTGGGGATCCACATTGCCCTCTCCAAACAAGTTTTAAAACTTATCTATTTTATTTAACTGTGTTAGGTACAGTCCGTTCAAAACTTTGATTTAGATGATTTATGTGTGAGTGCCCGTTTGAGAACCCGATGTACATACACGCTTTGATTGTGTTAGTTCGCGCAATAGGGCCAATAGCGCGGGCGAAAAAGAAACTAACACAGATGTCAGTGTTACATTGGACGTCAGAGCGTCCACATGTCTCTTGAATTTGTAAAATTATAGGGTGGTTTGAATATTTTTTAATGTGGTGCGTAAATGTGTGCATGGCTTCTAATAATATTTATCATGCGTTATTTTATAATTGTATGGAACGAAAGCACTAATATAATAAAAATTTTGCAAAAGGTTTAATTATTATTACAGTAACGAATATCGATTACGAATAATTCATTCGCTTTCATACAAGTCGAATAAAATGATAAAAACCTTGAAAAAAATTTGAATTTATTACAAAGTTTTTATTACTTTATTTTAAAAATGAATTTTTCATAATCGACATAAGTTACCATAATCAGGGGCCTGCAGTGAGAACAAGAAGGATGACTTTTTTATAAGCATATATTTTGAAAAGAAACTGAATTAATAAATGTATCTCGCAATATTCCTATCACAGTAATTAATGTATTATTCAGATTTTAATATTTCATAGTAATACTTTGCCAAAAAAAATTTAATTTCGATTTTTTTTCTTAAAATACAGGGTTATTTTAAAAAAAATAATAACCTCGCAGGACTATATTCCTGCCTAGATTATAAGAAGAAAATTTGCAATCAACCATGACCTAATATCAATAGTTATGGAGATATGCGACAACAAAGTTTGCATTTTTTTTTCAATATTTCTGACTTATTTTTTGTAAGACGTTGGACTTTTATTATAGTAACTTATAACGATTACGAAAAATTCATTAGTTTCAATACAAGTTAAATAAAATGATAAAAACTCCAATTCCAATTCTAATGTTTTCCAATTGGAATTTAAAGGTTTTTATTATTTTATTTGACTTGTTTTAAAGGCAATAAATTTTTCATATTCGATATAAGTTGCTGTAATTATATACAAAAAATAATTCATAAATATTGAAAAAAAAATGCAAATTCTGATGTTGCATATCTCCATTATTATCGGCCTGTTGATTAATGCATATATTTTTCTTAATTATTTTAAATAATCTTCAGTTTATTACTTTTATATAAGAACAAAGGTTCTATCTAAGTTATCGCCCTAAAAAAATTGCAATATATCATATAAATTCTAATATAAATGAATAATAAAAACCCACATTTTCATAAAAAACGCCGAAATATGCATTTGCAATGAATGTGCCGTCTTAATGATGCAGATTGGAACAATTATAAAGTAATGCCCATGGTACGGCAAAACACATGAGGTGTAATCAGTAGTGAATATTCCATACTCGGCAATACTATTGTAATATCACATTAATAACTAATATAGATTTAATATTCTTTAAGTTTGTTTCTTTTACAAAAACAGTTTAATTTTTTTATTATTATATTAGTGAAATTAACTGTCTATTAACATTAATAGAGATGATGGTCTCAAATTAAAAACATCTTGGTATCCGGCGCTTCAAAGTCATTCTCGTCGCAGACTCCGCAGAGATAGTGATCAGACAACAGATGAATCATACATACAACACAATACAACACATCATGACTTCATGATAAGGTTCATATATTCACGGAAATGTACAAGGCCGCTATAGCGTAATTGGATAACGCACCTGCCCCTGATAGGAGGAGATCCGTGGTTCGAATCCCGGTAGCAGTCAAATATTTTTTCGTGGATTTGATTTCTCTGGATGTCTTTCTAGCTGATTAATTAATTTGGTTTTTACATAAAAACATTTTCAGGACATGATTCCTGTGGTCTTTCAATTACAGTTTTTCTTTAACTGAAACTATTTTTATATTTCAAATCTATTTATGTGTTTACATTTCCATCATAATGAAAAAATAATTGTATTATATTTTTCAGGACAGCGTCAGATCTTTCAAAAAGGACAAAAGAAAAAAGAAGATGATAATTGGAACAGTTGGAGGAGCTCTTGTCGTTTTCCTTTCACTATACCTTGTAAAGTCATTAAAAACACTATGAATTTCAATGTCTTTTCATATTTCAATGCTCCACATTTTTTTATTAATATTTAGTTTTACTCGTCATAAAGGAGCTGACGCTCGTGCTTATGGCAGGAGTAAAGTCACATCGTATTATTTCATGAATATTATAAAAATTATAATAAAGGTGTTAAGAATATCAAGAAACAAAATAAATAAACAAAAAATATCAACAATTTTTTTTTAAATTTATTTAATATATGGTACAAATACAATTCTTATTTATATGCAGGGTTATTTGTAAAACATTAATAACCTCGCAGGACTATATTCCTGCCTTGATTATGAGTCCAAAATGTTCAAGCTATCATGACCTAATCAATAGCTTTGGAGATATGCGACATCAAAGTTTGCATTTTTTTTCAATATTTCTGACTTCTCTTTTGTAAAACGTTGGACTATCATTACAGTATTTTATATTGATTATGAAAAATTCATCCGTTTCAATACAAGTTAAATAAAATGATAAAAACCCTAGGTCCGAGGACCGTGCTTTGGGGGATTGCAGAATGACTTGTTAGTGACGTGTTTAAGGTATCATTTAATTTTACTATTTGAGGTCTATCTGTTAGGTAGGCAGCTTTTAATCCATTTAAGGGCTAAGAGATCTATCCCGTTTTTTTTTAGTTTTACCACAAGTTTTTCATGAGAAATGCTATTGAATGCTTTCTTTAGATCAATAAAAATTCGTATGCATTTATTTGATTTATCCAGATTACCCTGTATAATAGTAAAAAATTTGCGATAGCGTCTTATGTGCTAATTCCCTCTGTGAATCCAAATTGATTTTTATTTATTGTAGAATATCTTTTTATAAATGAAGTTAGTCTTTTCTTTACAATTTTTTAGATAATTTTTAATATATTAGATAATATTGAAATGGGCCTATGGTTAGAGACATCTTCCAGGCTACCAGATGGCTTTTTTATAAGTGTTCGGGAATACTCCAGTCTTGAAGCTTATACATATTTATGATATGTGAGATTGGTATACAAATATATATTTTTATAATTATCAGGTTTTAACGGTGAGACCGTCAAAACCTGCAGCAGAACCACCTTGCATTTTAGATATAATTTGTTCAATGTCAGACGGATCGATATAAATAAATATATATAATAAGCTCATGGAAATATGAAGATTTTTTGTTAATTTTTTTAAGTTCATTTTAAGGTCTTTAATTTTTTTTATTTTATAATGATACTGAATTGAAAATTTTTATTCGTACAAAGAAATAGTGATTTGGGCGGTGCTTGTTTTATAGTTGGATATTTTTAGATTAAGGAATGCTCTTATGGACCTATAAGTTAAAGAATCCATTTTATAATTTTCTTTAAAAATTTGTAGTAGGTAATGATGTTTTTTCAAAAATTTCTGTAAGAATCTTTGAATAATTGGTTTGTAGAGTATGTTGTGGATCTTTTTAAAATGATTTTAATTATGCTTTTTTGAGATAAATAGAGTGTGTTTAAAGATGCTTTATATGATCCTCCCCACCCAATGATTCCATAGTGTAGTATTGATTGAATTAAAGAATATACAGTTTTAATTGTCTTTAGTGACAGATTGTGTTGACCATAGAATTTATATGTGGCTTCCATTTCATATTTCATGTACTTTTTAAATAAATATGCAAGTTTGTGCGCATATAAGTTTATGGTTAATGTCATCTGCGTTTTTATGAATTGTAATGGAAGGTCACAGCGATTTTTCGAAAACGGTACATATGTTTTATCACCATTTAACAATAAGATACTAAAATCGAACAATATACTCATTAATTTCAAAATAAGCTAAACGCTTGTGCTGTGGAAGCATTGAAAGAAAGGAAACAAAAATGCAAAGCGCCAATACTATGGAAAGATAATGATTTAATATAAATAAACATTATTTAACAATGGTTAAGTACCACAGTTTAGAGAAAAATAGTTGTCCTGGAATTTAAATGTGATGTAGAAAGCCTTAAAAATATTTTTTTGATAAAAACACTTTGCTTTTTAAATAAAAACAATTTTGTATTAATTCTACAAATAAATATTTACATATTACCATTGCCATTGAGAGGTATATTATTAAAATAAAAATCATTTAGGTTTTTGTTTTCGTGTATAAAGTTATTTTTGATACGACAAAAGTAACAGAGGTCTTTGGTCAACCGCCGAGAGGTTTTGTATGACTTAGTATAGTTATCACTATCAGTGGGAATAATTTACATAGGGTTGATGGGCCGGTTTTGGCCACTTGGACATTCAACGGTGTATGAATAAGACAGTGAAAATATGTTTGTTATTTTATTTATGCCGATCAATTCTTTAAACTGTGTTTTGTTTTGATAAATAACAGCTGTACCGCCATTTCCTTTCTTTGAGTATCGGTTGAATCTCTTGGTGAGATTCCTTAAAAATTTTTAAATTCTTAGCAAAAACGATAAGGGCCGATGGATGAGTAATGTGAAAATAACTTTTTAATCCCTTATGTTTATGTTCGTGAATCAAAGAATTATTGAATGAAAGTCCTAGGAACATCGTTTTAAGGTTATTTCATAATTTATTTTATTTCTAAGTAGAAATGTGGCCACAACTGGCACAGCAATCTTACTTTTGTTCTAGTCTTGGCCATGGACATGGCCAAAACTGGCTCACATAGTGCGATAGTTTTGGCCACCTTTTTTTAAAAACATAATTAGGTATTTAGAATGGTATCTCAATTATAATCATTTTGTTGTCTGTCTGTCCGTTCGTCCGTCCCTGCGCGTAACTTTGTGTAACGTGCGTAACTTTTTTATAGTAATTTTTTTTTAATAAAATTTTTTCTTTTGCCGAAAAAAATCATTTTCGAACATTTTTTTTTTAACCGAACCGAACTAACATGTAAAAATACCGTCATTTTGACGGGTTACAGCTAGTTCGATAATAAAATCTGGCCATAAAAACAACTCAACTCTCCAGAGTACCTACCTGGAAAGTTAGATTCAAACAGATCTACTAAAATATTTCTAAGATTTTTATGAAAATGTTTTAGATGAGACTAGTTGTACTGAAGCGTTGATGCTATATACAGTATGATAGTTTTTAAAGATGATAATTCAGTTCAGAATTTAGGAGTACAGTCATCGAATCAGTTGAATTCTTCTAATACAAGTGTATTATTTATTATTTAATTTAGTGAAGTACCTATTATACCCACCGACGGAGTAATTCAAATTTTAAATATTCCGTGACGTTTCGGGCCGCCGGCGCCGTTAGTAGTAATCAAACTTTTGTAATGATTACAATTTGAAAAAACCATTAAAAATTTGAAAAATCCAAAATATACTATAATTATTTTTTTTCTAACGAAAATTTGATAGATCTTTTTGATCGTCGCCACGACTCTGCTTGCAAAGTTTCACCTCGATTGGATCACGGGAAAAGGGTTAAAAATCGATCCAAAGTTTTTTCGTCAAGAAAACAAGCAAGCAGGCGTCACGAGTTGAAAGAAAGGAAGTGATGAAGGTCCAAATTTTCGATAAGCATTGATTGTATTGTTAATATGAAGAAAAGGTAAGGCAAACCTTCATTAGTTCTATGTTATGCAATGTAATGCGAGGGTAGTGAAACTTATGAATTGTTTTTTTTTTTGTTTCAAATAACGTTTGATATTGTCGAGGTGTCAAAGATCTGTAAGGACCAGACCTGTTATTTTTTCTAGTGTCTTTTTTTTATAACTTATGATGTTTTTTTTTTATATAATTATTGGTCCAAAGAAAAAATATGTTTAATTATTAAAATTGGATTTTGTAAAGAAAGAAAAATAATAAACGCGAAAAAAAATGTAAAATAATAATTAAGTAATTGATTATTATTTTACATTTTAGTAAGTGATCGGAAGAAAAAAAAATCAGCGCAGGACGCAGGACCCAATGAGAGACTGGGGTGGCATCGCAACGTAACCAATAACGGGGAAAGGGACAAAAGGAATAAACCAATGGTGAACCTGCGCCCCGGACATGCGAAAAACCACGCCCCACCTGGGCAAAGCATATGAGAGGCAGCCAGCCTCAGAGAGGGCAGTTAAATCAAGAAGCGGGAGAAGTGAGATTCGGAGTGCGGGTCGGAGTTGAGTTGAGTTGAATCGAGAATCGGAAGTGGAGCGGGAGAAGTGAGATCCGGAGTGCGGGTCGGAGTTGAGTTGAGTTGAATCGAAAATCGGAAGTGGAGCGGGAAAAGTAAGATCCAGAGTGCGAGTCGAGAATCGAGATCCGGAGTGCGAAAGTGGAGTTGGAAATCGGGAGTGGAGAGCCCATAGTGAAACGACGAACCGGTCGGGAAACTGCATGACAATTGTCAGTGAACAGGCAGTAGAGTCCAGCAGAACCAGTGAATCATAGATGAAGAGGCTGGAAAGGTCAACCGAAGCAGCAAACAAGGAATAAAAGTAAATTCAGACAGACGACGAGCGGAACCCCGAGCCAGGACTTCGAAGCGTAGCCGAATCGAAGAAACGCCCGATGCCACCTCATCGCATCGACGATGCTTTAAGCCGACGCGACGCCCGTTCTTACGTACCTTTTAAGTATACATAGCAAATAAGAATTTTACCGAGACAGTTTAGTAAATACAAATACAGATTTAGTAAATAAGAAGAGATACAGTTTACAGTAAAGATTATTAATAATTTTTGAGTGTTTAAGTGTGTTAAAGTTTTCGTGAATAAGTCAGTTAATTGTAGATTGTGTCGTGTTTCTTTTGTGTGTTCCTTTTCTTTATCTCTAATATTAATTGGATATTTTGTAATTTCAACAAAAGTAATTTTTCTTCAATCAGTTAGTTAAATAGGTAGATTGTTTATTTTTGTGTTCCTTTTCTTTTATCTATAATATTAATTGAATATTTTTCTGAGATACTGCAAACATTTTAACAATATAAAATTTCCTTTGACTTTGTTGTGTATTAAATTGTGTGAACATGGAATAATCGCGCCTAATTTACATCCCTTGCCATTCCTTCCTCTGTGACTGATCTATGCTTGATATCGGTAAGTCAGAGGGGCTCCGGTGATATCATATCTGTCTTGTACAGTACAAAGACTGTAATTGCAGGGGTTGATTCGCCAAATTTCACTTGGCTGGCTTTGATACCAAGAGCAGGTTGGTGAGAAGGTTGAAAAAATAAAACTGTTTAAAACTTGATGCTAGACCGAAGAGCGAGGTAGAAGAAACACGAAGAGACTGCCTTTACTTTTTGAGTCCAGCCTTTTTATTCAATTTAATACGTTAGACCCAGCGTGCGTCAGCCAATCAGCGCGTCGCTTAAGTATGCGGCGCCCCGCGCTTGTTTGAACGTGATACACGCTGGATTAGATATAACATTTTTTACAAAAAAGGCCCTCATTAGGGCCCCCAAATATATTCATTTTTATTCTAACGTATCTTCAAATAACAGTAAGGTCAAACATAAAATGCATTAATATTACTTTACATAAATCATACTGGCTGCAGCTTCACTTATATGGAGGGCGTTCTTGATTTGTTCCTGTTTGAAACAATATCATTAATGCCGGCCAGTCGTGGAGCCCCGATTGTATCGTACGTGGGCCATGCGTCTTGAGTGCAATTTGATATCGTGTTGATATCAGACTCATACGAAAAAAAATCTCTCATTTTCACTTCCCTCCATATAGAAGAAGAATGATGATAACAGAATGAGATAATCATATGGTATGATTCATACCAAAGTTAAATCCGGCTGTACTATAGTGGAGTATAAAAGCAAAGGCAGCAATATCCAAAAAAATAAAAAAGGTTTTGGTTGCATTTACAGAGGATTACTAATTCTAAATGTAGAGTTAAGGATGTTATTACGGTCGTTAGACATATTTAACTGTAACTGGTTGCGGATATTTTATACGAACCGTATGTTTTTCCGAGAAACGATTCTCAACGTTTTGTTTCGACTGAATTCTTATTCAACGTCATCAGGAGGATGACCTTTAGCCGCGGAGGTAGAGGGCGGACTGATTACTGCTTCCGAGGGCGTAAATTATATGCACTTTGTTGTGGAGTGTTCACTTCTTCTACGATAGAGGTCGCCAGTGTGAGGTATGTACTAGTTACGTCGGCGGACTTTACTGCGACGTCCCTCAAAGGTTGAATCAATGTCGTAAGAACAGGGCGCCAAATACTTGATAGTTTGTAACTGTCATCTCTATTGAAATTGGGATGTTTGTATATTTCAATGGATTCCCTCACTAGTCTGGGTATAAGGTGCGGTTCTGTTGCTAAGATTTTTGTCTTGTCAAATCTGATGAAGTGACAGAGATTCCCTTTGGATGTTCGCAGATTGCCGATATATTGGATTTTACGCACCTATCCCCGCCAAAATTACGTTTTATATAAATTTATAGGTTATGTCTCCTTTAATATCTTGAATTCAGTACAATATAAATTAGTAATCCTCGATGACTGCATTAATTTTTTTGTATATTGCTGCCTTTGCTTTTCTACTCCACATTTAGTAATAATCATAGGTTTTTAGTTCTAATTAAAAATGACTACGAAAAGTACGCTAATGCCGGCGATCACTTGTGTGCATGAATTCGTATTTTTCTATGACTTCTGCTATGTCAAAGAGATTCGTCGGTTTTGTCGTTATTCACCTTTTTGATGCCGCGTGAAGTCCGTTTGAAAGTGACAGGAGTGTTGGGTGTTTTATTATAGTTAAAATGTTAATATAAGGATAATTTTATAAAAGAATTTGGTAAGCTTAACATTTTTGTATTATTTTGCTAACCAAATACACTTCTTAATTCAATGAACTGCCCGAATACGTTATTTCAAGCGACATAACCTTCCAAACATTGTCATCTGCCGGTGTTTTCACAATGTGTTTCCAAAATGGTTAATGCTCGCGAAGTTCGACGAATCTAAATACTTTGATTTATTTATTAAAAACTAGCACTTACAGAAATGTAGCGCAAACATATTGAAAAACGCATCACTATTCTTTTTAAATGCCACTTTTTGTTACGATCAAACAATGTGTAATATTTTGTTTCATTTATTATTTAAATACAATCTTTATTAGCTAAATGCCAAGAATTTGAAATCTGGTGTGAACTGTTCCATTCTTAACCCAACATGGAGACATATTACCTTGCTCGGTTTTTTAAAGACATGAATAAATTAAAATATTAAACAAATGTATTTGGTTCCGTAACAAAATTGGTTTATATATTTTTATTTATTTCAGATACGATTTATATTATCATGTCAATATATAAAGTTGCCAATAACATGACTGCCGTAGACAGAAGTGGCAACATGACACAATTGGATAATACTAACTTGCAAATGGAGTATCTGGAGTTAGCCGGCAGGTCTCTGGATATGAGGATTGTTTCTGACAATTCTACATTTTCTTTCGTAGAGGTAACTGAGATTTTCTAGAACCGTATGCAGTGAATCTCAGAAAATAGTGATGAGATTGTTTTGCAGAAAAAATTATTTTATTATTTTCTTTTTCCTATGTTATTTTATTTTGAATGTATCTTGGGTACCTAGTATCTGCCAGACACACATGGAAAATGGACTTTGGACTTTAAAAGTAACAACCCACTGTGTCTTTAGACAAGAGTCTAGACTCTGAAATACTAAACTATCTCGGAAGCTCTGGATGGCATAGGGTAGAATGGACAGATGTATGCTGGAAATCACAAGAAGCGGCAAAAATTGGCACACATAGTTTAGAGTGTAGACCAGGGTGAATAATGTCTTCAAAGTATAAATAGAGCTTGACCAACATAAATTGGCGTGCGGCGACTTTGGAACTAAAACCCGCACCGCCGCACCCGGCGGTAACCCCAAGCCCTGTCATTCAGTTCAATCTTGTATTTGCGCGTGAGCTGTGACATGACATTACAACTCCTTGCAGGTGGTGCCAGAACAATTGCCAATGTAGTTTTAAAGTTTTGAGTTATAGTTAAGATATAGAGAGAGTTAAAGTTAAAGTGAAACTGAAAGCAAATAATGGATCAATATTACCGTTTGACAGGACCCTAGATAGCAGTGGCGTGCAGCGCATACAAGCAAAAAAGCTGTGCATTAGCAAAGATTCTGAGAAACAAATATTAATTAAATAATCCTTATCTTAAGAAAAAGTTAATTGTGTGTCAATTTTATTTCTTTTCTATGGTAAATGTAAATACGAATACGACAAATACCATGTGTTATCCGTCATATCATAATGATATCATAAAATGTTTGATTTAATTTGTGAAAAGAAATGTATATCTGAAATTAGTATTTTTCCCGATTTAATTATATATAAATCGTCTTCAAAATATATTGAAATTTTTCGCCGTATTAGGTATACCTATATAAAATATTTATTTATTTAGGAAATATTGTTTACAATACTTCTTTTATAGTGCAGTTATTTTTGTGGATTGAAGCTACTCAAAATAGTTCATTATATATAGTTAAATTTTTTTTTAAATGTATATACCCTTATAGGTATATACATATATATATATTTTTAATATAGGTATATAGTCGGTCACAGCATAACCTAAGTTTATACCCACTGCACTCCACTGCTAGACAGAGCGGCTACCATTACTGGTTTGTTTCTTTAGTGTTGCCCGACCAAATTTCTATTATAATATAAAATATATTTGTTAATGTACCGGACACTCTGTATATTATGTAACAAATTTACACCCTGGCAACTTTTGTTTAGCGACAGGGATGCCCTCCCTCGCACACCAATTTATACTGGTGGCACTCTAGCAGTGGGCAGGCCATATTTCAGAGACCAAAAAAAATAGAAATTTTCCAAAATCTCAATGGTTAGATAAAATAATAGGAGAAGTGGGAGTGTCACTGTAAAGATTTGCGGAAGACTAAAGAGAGTGGCAGAATCATGGAGAGGCTTTCATCCAGCAGTGGATCAATAATAGCTGAAGTTGATGTGCAATGAAATAATTATGGATTGTTTTAATCTGTCAGTTGAGGAGTTTAGTTTCTATTTGTTTTGTGAATTTAAATATTTATTTTTTAAATATAATTTTTCTGACAGTATTAAAGAAAATAAAAGGTTTTATTACTGCATTGTACTTACAATTTAGAATAAATATGAAACAAAAATTGTTTTATCATATTTTGGCTATATTACTAACTTCATAGTAGCTATACTACAATATTATTATATTCCTGCATCCTGTACAGTAATGAAATGTGTTTCCATTTTATAACATACTAGCGATCTGTACCCGGATATCATTGCCCGGATAACAGATTTAGTTAAAAAATTGTAGCGGGAATGTGCTATTGTTTTGCAAAACCTCTAAATAATAACCATGTTTCCATTTAATCCAGGCAGGAGATGGACGGGATGTCCAGGAGAGTAGTGGGGAATGACTAAATATTTTCGTCAAAGTTGTAAAATGCAATAAGAAATGCTTGGTTCAGTTCTGTATGATTGTATTTTATTTTCAGAGCACAACAATAGATCATATAATGATGAAGATTCTATGAGATATAAAGAAAAATTTAAAATAAAAATTATCATTAACCTGCAGGTTTTGACAACATTTCTCAAGGGCCAAGGCACTTAAATTAATAAAGATTATCATTTTACAATTTGGAATTAATAGTATTAAATATAATTTGGAGTGCCTTATATTTATATCTGGGGAAGGGGGCAAGAGGAGATGGCAACTATGTTTTCCGCTAGGTCCTAAAGAATAATTATGCAAAATTTGGGTCAGATTTGTCAAACGGTGTAGATTTTTATAGAAAAAATATCAGGGGAATGGTTGGAGTAGAAGGGGGGAGGGGAAATGGTGCCTTGGATTTTCGGAACACAACCTAATAATAGATAACATAATCAAGATTCTAAGATATATTAAGACAAATTTAAAATAAAAATTATCTATCATTCACCTATAGGTTTCCACAACATTTCTCAAGGGCCAAATTAATAAAGATTAATAATTTCAAGGAAAATGAAAACAATTATTGCAAAAAAAGAAAATGGTTATATTTCTATGTCAAGAAAAAAATGGATAAAAAAAATAATATGAAATATTTAGAGCACTGACTTTAAAAATTCATTGAATATTAATATCCTTTTAACGATGCTTATTCGGGCTAGAACAAACTTGACCTCTCGATAAACAATAATTAACTATGCAACAAAAAATTATTGAATTGCATTCTTTTTAATTTATAAAGGTGGGGGCGGAGGGGGATTGTTATTATTTTACAACATTTTTGGAATTAAAAGTATTAAATTTAATTTGGACTGCATTACATTTATATCTGGGTAAGGGATCAGTGTATAGGGAGAGAGGGAAAATGTAGCCTATGTTTTCCGCTGGATCCTAAAGTGCATACAAGCAAAAAAGCTGTGCATTAGTAAAGATTCTGGGAAACAAATATTAATTAAATAACCTTAACTTAAGAAAAAGTTGGTTTAAAATTCTAGCTGTAATTCGTCCTACGGCTAGAAGTTTTATTTCTGACTTTTCTGTACCTAACTTCATGTCAATTCTTCATTTATCTCGCCCAACAAATTTGTTCCATAGATATAGTCAAGTCGAGAAAAAAAACGTGTATTTTTAATGCTGCGAGTTTTGTGTAATAGACAAGTAAACTTAGCGTGCTTCTTCGAAAGAAGATTGAGAATTATGTGCACGTCATTGCAGAAATGTTATTTTTTACAAATTCCACCCAAAACTTTCGGTGTAAATTCTATTTGTCTTTTCTATGGTGAATGTAAACATGTGTCATATCATAACATATCATAATGATATCATAAAATGTTTGATTTATTTTTGTGAAAGGAAACGTATATCTGATTCGTATTGTTCCCGATTTAATTATTTATAAATCGTCTTCGAAATATATTGAAATTTTTTGCCATATTAGCTATACCTATATAAAATATTTATTTATTTAGGAAATATTGTTGACAGTACTTCTTTTATAGTGGTTTTTTTTGTGGATTGAAGCTACTCAAAATAGTTCATCCTATACAGTTAAAAAATTTTTTAAAAGTATATACAGTGGTACCTCGACATACGAGTGCCCCAACATACGAGTTTTTCGAGATACGAGTCGGCGAGCGAGTGATTTTTTGCTTTGAGTTACGAGCGAAATTCGAGATACGAGTTCGGTTTAGCAGTTCGTGGAAAAGAAACACCCGGAAAAAGTTGCAACAGGTTGTGCATCTGATCTTTTTAATGAAACAAACCTCATTGGACATGTTTTTTTCTAAACGGCCTACAGGTGAAAGCGAGAAAAATGTAGCGAAAAAGGCAAAGACCAGTGAGGATATCTAATTTATTTCTTTACATTCTCTTTTTTGTTTTTTTACAATAAATATTTGTCATTTATAAATACGTTTTTATTTTTCAAAACCACGTAACAAAAATAACTGGGGTGACATTTTGAGGGTTGGAACGGATTAATGGTAGTTCAATTGTTTTGTATGGGGAAATTTGCTTCGAGATACGAGCAAGGTTGCGGAACGAATTAAACTCGTATGTCGAGGTACCACTGTATATGCGTATATATTTTTAATATAGGTATATAGTCGATCACAGCATAACCTAAGTTTATACCCACTGCATGCCACTGAGAATAAGCCTGTCAGACTGTCTGACTTGCATTAATATGTGTCAGATCAGATATGAAGACTCCTCGGGAAAAACAATGAATGTCACGTTTTTTATGAAACTGACCTTTTAATGCCATCTGTTGACTTTTTGGGGTATTATTTTATAGAAAAAATCAAAATCATTAAATTCTGTAATAGTTGTTATAAAAATCTGCAATAGTTAAATTTATATCTGTTTATCCAATGCAAGAAACAGGAATAACCCCCCACCGAATGTCAAAAAACATCATTGTCAATTTGACAGTTCATACATTTAATATACGTACATATGTAGAATTTGTTTTTATAGTAATAAGTTGATTCAATATTTATAGAAAAAGAGTATTAGTGAAAGAAATATGGACTTTGAAACTATAAAAAACTGTTTTTCTCTAAATAAACATTTCTTCACATTCATTGTTTTTCCCGAGGAGTCTTCATATGCAGTTTTGATTTTTAAACAGAATGCATCTGGGGGGTGAAAGAAGAGTAAAGGAGAGGGAAGAGGAAATGACAACTTTATTTTCCGCAGGATCTTAAAAAAATTATGCAAAATTTTGGATATGCAGCAGCTGAGACCAGAAAATATATTGAAAGGAGTAGGCTAAAAGAAGAGGTTCATAGGTAGATGTGTTGGAGGAAATTTTTTAATGATGAAGGGGTATTATGGTAATATGGCGCATAAGTTTTCCACAGGATTCTATAAATTAAATATGCAAAATTTGTTCAGATCTGTCAAACGGTGGAGTGGGAGGGGTGAAGGGGAGTGGGAAAATGTCGCTTATGTTGCCCACTGGGTCCTGAAGAATAAGTATGGAAAATTTGGGTTAGATCCGTCAAACAGTATAGATTTTTATAGAAGATACATCAGGGGGAGGGGGAAAAGTCGCCTATATATATGTGGAATTTGGGTCAGATATAAAAGAATAAATATGTGGAATTTGGGTCAGATCGAAAGTACAGATTTGTGCAAAAAAATTCATGTATCAGAAGGAGAGGGTAGGGGAATATGTGTCTTATGTTTTCCGCAAAGTTTTAAAGAAGTATGCAATATTTGGGTCAGATTGGTCAAACGGTGTATATTTGTATAGAGAACAGGCAGACATTGAGTTTTATAGGTATAGATAATACAAGGAAAATAAACTTAAGTTAAAATATAATTTTTTCATAATTGTATTTGATAATGTAAATGATTTTCTAGATGACCGGAGTGGGCACGCTGAATACCCCCACTGTCAGCGGTCTGAATGATTTTGATTATCAAAATCTGTCCGGCTTGGGCATGGGTCCACACACACTGTCACAGTTAAAGACTGTTGGAAAAGTACCGCTGCCCCCCGAAGTGATGGAGCATTTTGGACGTATCCTTTGTATTTTTCATAAAATTGTGCGCATCCCAACTCATCCTATCAAGATTCTCTACGATACACCAATACATAATATAATTCCATTGTATCTGAATGCCATTAGCAAGTTTTTTTTTGTTTTTTTCCCTCTCTTTTTTTCTTATTTTTCTTGCAACTTATTTCATTTTTATATATCAACATCTCGAAAATGAATCGTAGTCAGAATGGGTTACCATCTGCACAAAGACTTGCAGCGACATGTGGTTTGAATATAAGGTTAGATATTCTATTCAAAACAGTTTGTAAATATTTAAATAGCCTGCTTTGTGACACACGCTATAGTAATTTTATATCTCATGATAACCTATCTTTTAAATTTAGTTTTTACAGTATCTAATTTTTCAACCATAAACAATATATTCTGTAACATGTTTGTTACCGCCGTCTTCGATAGCTCTGTTGTAGGTATGTGGTGTTTTTTGATCTTTTCGTTATTGATTTAAAATTTAGTTCTATCCAAGTAGAAAATCTACGACTTACCTTTAGTCGACTGGTGGGCCGCCTGTCTCCGTGTACTCAATCTTCCATATTCAATCCGCCGTATTCCTCGTCTTGTTTTTCACCTTTTTAATACACACAATAGCTCCAAAAATAGTATCGTCTCATCCGAGTTCACAAAAGCAAATCTGCCGCGCCGACTGACAGCCGTGTGTTTTTGCGCACCGCCGCCAGGGGCCATAGATCGCTACTAGGACGAACATCTCAAACCAATAAAGAAATGTGTGTCTAATGTGTTGTGTGTACTTGTATAAACACCTAAACAATGTTATTATTCCCATAATTGTCATAATTTTTTTACAAACTAACAAACTGACTAAATTTTTGTATTGTAATTTAAAACATAACCATAAGGCTTATAAGACCTTCAGGGTAGCAAGTTTTTTTGCAGGAAAACTAATTCTATGGAGTGAGTTTATTTTGTCATTTTTAATTAATATTAATTATTTGTTAAATGATAAAATATTATTATATTAGGTCCTTACATATGAAATTGGCGATTAGTATGGGAGGAACATAAAGCCGATTTTTTTTTATTATAATATATTTATTTAATCAAAGTATGTACCATTGCTATCTATGCACTTTTGCCATCTCATAGGTAGTTCATCGATCCCTTTACTAAAAAAACCATTCGGACGGGAATCAATAAAATCTTTGAAGGCGGTTTGGACTGCCCCATAGGAGTTGAATTTTTTCCTTTGCAAGAAGTTATCCAAATTTCGAAAAAAATGGTAATCTGTTGGGGCAAGGTCCGGAGAGTACGGTGGATGTCTTAGACATTCCAATTGAAGCTCCTCTAATTTGGTATCCGTCTGTTGTGCAGTGTGTGGTCTAGCGTTATCATGAAGCAGCAGTGGCCTAGAGCGATTAACCAGCCTCGGTTGTTTAGCAGCTAGTTTTTCCATCATGGTTTGCAGTTGCTGACAATAGACATCTGCCGTAATCGTCTGGCCAGATTCAAGAAAGCTGTAGTGAACGACACCAGCACTAGTCCACCAAACGCTCACAAGTAACTTTTTTGGAGTCAATTTTCGCTTGGGGCATGGTTTGGCTGGTTCGGCAGGGTTTAGCCATTGCGATGAGTGCTTCCGATTATCGTACAGGATCCACTTTTCATCACAGGTAATGATTCGATTTAATATCCCTTCATTATTGTGCCGGTTGAGTAATGCAACGCAGCAGTCAACGCGCGTTTGTTGATTTGCTTCACTCAATTCGTGAGGTACCCACCTTTCAAGCTTTTTCACCTTACCAATTTGCTTCAAGTGGATTAAAACAGTTTTATCACTAACACCGCAGCCTGCAGCTAACTCGGATGTGGTTTGCGATGGATCCGCTTCCACAATAGCCTTCAATTCTTCATTATCAACTTTGGCCTCCGGCCGTCCACGGGGCTTGTTCTGCAGGTCGAAATTTCCAGAACGAAAACGTTGCAACCAAAAACGCACTGTGTTTTCTTTTGCGGCACCGTCGCCATACACATCATTAATCCTTCGAGCCGTTTCTGCAGCACTGGTGCCACGGTGGAACTTGTACTCGTAAATAACGCGATATTTCAAGTTTTTCATTTTGTAAACTGAGTGACGCAAAGAAAAAAACAATTGAGGAAAAAACAAATGAATTATAATTTTCAAAACACAAATACATGAGTAAATAACTATATAAATTTGGATTTGGAATTCCTAACCAAAGAGAAGATATTTGAGATCAAATTTGCCAGTACGGCAAAACCCCAATTTCATATGTAAGGACCTAATAGTACCGAGTTCTGCAAAATGTTTTGTTTTTATAAAAAAAAAATCACCGTAATCATGTGGCCGTACTGTTAGTGGAAGAGTATTTTGCCGCCACATATATGTGGCCAAACTTCTCCAAAGGTTAATGACTTGTTGATTATCTGTATATTATAAAATTAAATAAAAATATTAATTATCCTTCGCCTTGCAAAACATTATTTTTATATGAATTTATCTTGATATTATATTCTGTAATTATTCAAGACGTTGAATTATGATTTTATTTCTCTAGATTTTTGTAAAAATTACAAACCTTTGAATTTATTTGCATCGTGTTATCCTTAACATGATTATTGTTAGATCTGGAATGTCAATATACATTGGGCCTTTTCCCTGAAATAAACCGAGCTTGGCTGACCATAGACAGTAATATCTACGTGTGGGCTTATGAGCATGGAACAGACGTAGCCTATTTCGATGGTTTGGGAGAAGCCATTGTGAGTGTTGGATTGATAAAGCCCAAACCCGGAGTTTTCCAAAATTTTGTAAAATATTTGCTCATTTTGACCACCACAGTGGAAATTGTTGTGTTAGGTAAATATACATCCTTTTGTTTTTAAATAATGGCATAATGGTAACATTTGCATCCATCACTACACTCATTTGTGAAATTAATTACAATTAATTAACAATAATTTATATTGTTATATTAAACAACATTTAAGGGGTTATATACAGTCAGGAGGCCCAAAAAAGCGATTTTTCAAGAATTTTTTCTTAGAAGACTTTTAAATTAATAAATGTGAAATTTTTTACACATATTATGGTTACTTTTAACTGTATTTTAACATTTTTGTATTTGTAAAATAATAATTTTGAAAGCTGCTATAGCTGATGTCTAGGAGCCCCTCTCAAAAAAGGCATCTTGCGGTGACAACGATATCTCTTAACTGGATCATCTAAATTAAAAAAACCAAATGGATTTCGTCAAAGTAATGTATTATCTAGTAATTAATCGAAGGAATAAGCAAAATATTTTTTTTTGACAAAATGGCTACTTCTCAAAAAAAAAACGATTTTTCACCAAAATTTTGGCCTTAAATTGTTTATAAAAAAAAATGTATTTATCGGCGAGAAAAAACCTTCTATTAATTACTAAAAAATATACTTAAGAAGCTCGTGTTAAAATTTGAGACTTCTCGGTTGAGCTTTTTCCGAGACAAACGATGTTAAAGTGACAGTTTTGAGAAAAACGGCTATAAAGTATCAAAAGCGCTTTACATAGAGTAAAAAACATTTCAACTTACATCGATTCATCTATTCCAGGGCCATACTTTCACTTTATTTATCTGAATAGATTAGAAGGGAACATTTACAATGAACAGGTAAACAAAAGGTACAGCGTTTACAATAGGTAGGTAAAAATAAAAGGGACTGCTTTCTAGGTGAGCGCTGGCGCTCTGGCCTCGCCACGTGATTACAAATATGCGCATAACTTTGAAAATAATCGCCGGATTGACTTGAAATTTTCTGTGTGTTTACTTAAATATGTGTACATTACAAAATTTAAATAAAAAAATTCGATTTTTTGAAAATTCTAACTGTATATAACCCCTTAACTCTTAACAAAATTGCGTGTATCGACGGGAGGAGAAATTTACAAATTAATCTTTATCCTGCCATAAGCGAATTTATTTGTGCTAGTTCGCACTCCATAACGAATAAATCCACATGCATCTTTTCAACATTATTAAGAGGTTACGTGTAGTCAGAGGCGCAAAAAAATAGACATTTTCAAGATTTTTTTTGAACGGTTGTGTAATGTTTTGATTCAATACATAATACCAACGTTTTACACTATAATTTAAGTAACTAAACCGAAAATTTCAAATAAAATTATTAATACTGGACCATGATAGAAGCTCGATTCTTGACTCCTGTCTTGCAAATAGTGCCCCGCGGTGTCCATCAGTGCTTCTTAGCGGTTTATCTAAATTTAATAAATAAATAAAAAATTAGTAGTTCAATAGTTAATCTTGTGCTTAATCAAAGCTTTTTTATTTTTTTTCAAATTTAACAAAATGGCAGTATTTGAAAGCTTAATTATGAATTTTGAGGGAAAAAATCACTCATTTATTATTTATAAAAAAAAAGTTTAAGGCGGCACAGCCGATTCACAAACATACATAGCTGTCAAATTACATCGATCATGTCCTTTCAAGCCGTGCGCGACATGTCATCTGAGTGCAAATCGAATAAAAATTACACGTTCGTTACATATTTATGGTACATACGTTGCTAAAACAGTAAGGTTTGATAGAAAGAGATGGTCATATATTCTTCGCTTTCGTCCGCGTCAGGCATCCCCACAGAATTACCTCACGTATCAAAATATTTACTTATTTAACTTTAGACAAATGATCTTATATTATTTGAGTCGACTTATTATTTTCCGTAAATAATTTAAGAATCATAGTAATAATTCTGAACTCCTTTTTAAATCAATGCATATCGTAATATGACAATACAATACAATCACCTAGCCCCACGTGCGTACTGCGTATATCAAAATGTATTATTTTATCTATCGACAAATTCCCGTATTTTATTTACGTCCAATAATTACTTACGGTATAGAATTTAAAAAACATATTAATAATTCTGAAATACTTTTCATGTCATAATGAATAACTTTAATATTAAACAAGAAATAAATACATGGGAGACGCGAACGCGCATGCGCACGGCGCGTACAGTATGTATCTTGATACCTCAAATGATCTGGAATGATGATGTTGAATTAGGATTATACCGAAACTGACATGTGTCGCATGTTCAAAGTTTAAAAAGGATGAAACCGTTCGAAAATCCATATAAAACCTTAATATACGGGAGATATCAATTGCTTTTGAGCATATTATATAATAATAATTCATATAAATGTCAAATTTGGCGTAAAAGTACAATGAATAGTGAAATGAATGACGAGGAATATTCGGCTGCATAAACACGACCGACCTCTGCCGTGGCCAGACGGCATCTAACACGGATTCTGACGTTGACGATGTCGTTTTTCATACTTTATAATTTTTATTTAAAAATAATAATTAACGCGTTTTTTATAAAAAATTTAGCTTTTTAATATTGAATGAAGACTCAAAGTGCGAATATAGATACAATATATCGTTTAAAATCATCTTTTTATATGAATAAACAACGTTTGAAAATGACCAAAAAAGGTAAATATTTAAGCATGTTTCGAAAATTATATCTTTTTTAATATTGAATATTTCTTAATTTCCTACGTACGGATTCTAGATAATTAAGTAAACTTTATACATATGAAAAAACATATTATGCTTACATAGAAATTTTAAACGAACCACTCTACGCCCGGGAACATTAAAAAGGTTTTTTTGCCGCGGCCTGTGGATTAATGTCTATATTTTTCTTAATTTTTGTAAATAATGTTTAGTTTATTACTTTTATATGAGAATAAAGGTTCTATCTAAGTTATCGCCCTAAAAAAATTGCAATCTATCATATACATTCTGATATAAATGAATAATAAAAACACACATTTTCGTAAAAAACGCCGAAATATGCATTTGCAGTGAATGTACCGCCTTAAGTAAAAAAAAATCCTTCGATTAAGCACAAGTTTTTAATGCCTAAAATATGATGTTTAAATTTCATTTAAATCTGTCGAGTAGTTTTTAAAATATTGTGGACACCGTTTTTGAAAACGTTATTTTGAGAAAAACGCGTTTAAAGTTTTATACATAAATTATTAATACAAATACAATTTTAAAAATTACTTACGTAGAATCGTCTATTTCTGGTACATATAATAAATCTTCTGCGGATGTGTAAGCCTCCAAGATGTCGATTTGTTTTTGTCTACGTCTCATTTAGCCTTCTTGAGTGACCTGATTTGCACGTTGGTCAGCAATCTTTATGCGCTCTATATCGAGTTTTTCAGCATACCGGTGTGCATTAGGTCCATAATTTAATCATATTGCATTGGCAAACATTAATATTCCTTGCATACATTCATAACGTCTCATTATAAATTTTTGAAAATGATTATTGTACACGCACAACTACCTATCGACTGCTCGGTTTCACTACCACTGAAATATTAACACTAAATAAAATCTCAGTGAGCCTAATGGGTCGTCTGTCTAAAAGCAGAAGTATAAAAGAAATTTCGTATATTATTCTTAGAATTACTCAAGTAAAAACCCATTCCGTAGCAGCCGCGCTCTTCAGTCAGCCCGGCCGGCTTTATTACTGTCCGTGTGTAAGTACGGATGGCAGTAGAGGGCCCTACAGTTATCGTTGGATATCTTTAAAACTAATAATCGGATCGAGTTGATATTTTCGCACAATATTTTTGAAACATTATACTTTAAGAAAATACAAAAAAAATAATTGATTTTTTGAAAATCCTGACTACACGTAACCCCTTTCACACGAAATTCAAATATCACCTATTGTATCTCCTATTGCATCTCCTATTGCCATCTATGGGGATCAATATAAGACTTTGCTGTTACTCATCGTGTTTCGAAAATCCTATTATCTGCATTTGTGTTAAGTATTCCACTTGTGATGTATTCCAGTGACTTTTTAACGATTATTTTTATTATTTTTTATTATCTGTTCACACAAAATATATTCAGTATATAATTTGGTAATTTACCACTTAGGCTAGGCCTGTTCTAGGTAAACCGCCTCACAATTTAACCCTCTCTTCCCTATGATGCGTAACTACTACACATTGCTTCTAATGATCTTTAATATATCTATAAATATAATAAATACCGGGTTAAGATTTTAGGCATTCCTCCATAATATATTTACACATTAAATTAAAAAATAAAATTGATAATTATCAATTTTATTTTTTTTAGTGTAGTAGCTCTCGAGCATTCATCCAGAGTGGTTGTGCGGCTGGTTCCGTGAGCGTTGCCAGGAGGTTTTTTCATGTTTTCAGTAAATAAACCTCAATTATTATCATTTTTGACCCCAATTATAATGAATTTGAGGAGTTAGCTATGAATGTTCTTATTTTTCCGATTTCAAATCGCTAATTTTTGATTGTGTATTGACTACACAGCACCGGAACACGCATTTTTATTTTAGCACTGTAAGGTAAAGATTAAAGTATTTTCTGCAGTTTATATAGAAGAAAAAAAGAGTAAGAAAAAATAATAATGCAAATAGACATTATAAAAGACCACGTAATATAAAAACATAAAAAGCATAAATTAATATATGATAAAATCAAAATTATTTAAAATACATTTGTTGTGAAGTGATTTTTATTATCTCGATGTTGCTTAATTTTTTGGATGAAATTAAACTTTTGTAGTTTTTTTTCTTGCATTTGTTATATATGTGTGTAAAGTAATTGTTACTTCCTTTGTCCTCTGTTACGATGGATAATCTTCAATAATACTCGGTGTTATAATTACAGCGTTCATTGACCAATATTATATAATGTAAGTAGTAATTATTCTATGGCGCGCGACCGTCTGCCACAGTGTCTATAATAAGTCTAGTTCTTATGCGGTCCCGACCCACCGTCCATGCTCTCTTTCGCACCTCCTCTTGTTCGCTATCTTTCACTCAATTCCACAGATATTACAGTAATGGTTTAGTGTAATTTTATAAATAACTTTTCAACTTCATTAGTGAGTTTACAATGAATATTGTGCATTGACTTTTATTATCTTGGAGTTGCTTCATTTATGTTTGTTTTATTTTGGCAGCATTTCTGATAATTTTTTATCTTTTGGTTTTTTATAATGATAGAATTTTCAAATGACTGAACTCCTTCAAACTGCTGAATCTGTTAATATCTACAAAGATAATAATGAATCGGCGAATGTTAACCAAGATTTTTTATGGGAAAGTAGGTATAGAAGTCTTTTGGGTGTACATAGAGCTTACGACCTTACGACTTAAGCCAGCCGTACGATAGGTCGTAAGCCCTATGTACACCCAAAAGACTTCTATACCTACTTTCCCATAAAAATACAGTTTCGTCTTTGTGAGACATCTATAATATACAGATAATCGTGGTGAAAGAAGACCCGTATTTTATTGGGAGATTGATCCATTTTTACCGCAAATACACCATTTTGATTCTCCCTTTTCCAGCACTAAATTGCTTACAGATAAAAGTATGCAAGTGTCAGACTTTTTTAAACTGTTTGTGCACCAAACATTAGTTGAAATTCATTGTTTAAACAATTCGGCAATATAAAAAGCAAGAGCTTCTGTCACAGTCGGAGATACATGGCTGGGATTATCACCAGGGCCAATGTTGCAGTCGGGGTACATGGCTGGGATTATCACCAGGGCCAATGTTGCAGTCGGGGTACATGGCTGGGATTATCATCGGGGCTAATGTCACGGTATCGGGGACACATGGCTGGATACCACAGAATGAATCAACACAAATGATTCTGAACGGTTATGAAAAGTTGTGAACATATTTATCTTTAACTCTCTGTTAGATCGATCGAATGGTACAGATTTGCGTGGAAAATATACCAGGAGGAGGGGGGAAATGTTGCCTATTTTATTTGCCGGATCTTAAAGAATAACTATGCAAAGTTAGGGTGTACATTTGTATAGAGAATATACCAGGGGAGAGATTTGTATAGAGAATGTACCAGAATACACTATGGAGAATACACACAGACAAACAGTGTTGATTTGTTTAGAGAATGTACCAATGGGAGGGGGAAATTAAGAACAAGTATACATAATATGGGTAAAATCTGTCAAACGATATGAATTTGTATAGAAAATATACCACGGGGAGGGACGGGGTAAAGGGAGGGGAAAATGTGGCCCGTATTTTCCGCCGATATCTAAAGAACGAATATCCAAAATATATATTGGGTCAGATTGGTCAAATGCTGTAGATTTGTATAGAAAATATATCGTGGGGTGGGAGTAGGGTACAGGGGGAGGAGGAGGGGGAAATTTCACCTGTGGTCTGCCGGGTCCTAAAGAATAAG
>JADDOH010011696.1:0-10778 GCA_016648135.1 Agrypnia vestita
GTTTAGCTGGATTATATTTAGATAAAGTGTTTCCTAGGGTTCGCCATAGCACCAGTGACGAGGTTGCCAACCTTATTCAGTGTGGATTTGTATTTTTGTATGTGACACTGTTCCGCTATATGCAATACAATGTCACAATGACCTTGTCCCCAAGTTTAAATACGAAAAATGGTTTCTGATCTAAATTAGGTGTAGCTATTGATGGATTTGGGTGTAATACATCTGTAATATTTGTAATTTATAATATTAATAAAAAAAGGTTTAAAAGGCATGTGTGTTTATAATATTTATAAAAAAATGTTTAAAAGATATATGTGTACCTACATCTGTCTTAGAAAAAAAAAGAACTGAAAAAGAAAGACGTTAGATTAAATCAAAATAAGTATTTTTGTAAACACATAAACATTATCTTGAATACATAAAATATTCAAGAAGTTTAAAGTGAAGATGTATAAAGATATATTTGGCAGTCATTTCAGAATCAATAGTAGGATAAAGAAAGCATCGCTACACAGATAAAATTACCCGAAAATTCACAATGGCCTTGAAAACCCGGACGCATATTTGATAACATTGTAAAACGCTTGACACGAATCATTTTCAAGGCTTATTACTGTACCGGCCTCGGCTTAAATGTTATCAGTGTGTCATAAAAAGCCAACATGTTAAAGCCAATCACATTTATGATATGACAAATTATGACACAGGTGTCACGGAGGTGTAAGGCAGATCCAAATTGAATAATAATGATAATTCTATCGTAGAGATGTTTTAAATGAATTGGAAATGAGATAATTTAGGACCGGTTGCATCAACTAAGTTTATAGTAATCTTTCGTTTAGATATTATCCACCAATCACACAAACCGGTTCGTTTCAATATTATCCACCAATCACATAAATCGTAAAATCTATGGTTTCTATTAAAGATTACTATAATCCAAGTTGATAAAACCGATCTTAAGACGTACATATATAGGCAAATCTATTGATGATATACAAATCAATAAAATACCAAAAAAATTGAAAAACCGTGTTTTTCGGTTTTCTTTTTTAAACATGAGTAAAAAAGAAGATAAAAAATTGTTTGATTTTAATTAAAAGAAAAAGGAATACACAACAATAAATTTTTAACAGTTTATGTTTGACCTTAATTATTACAAAACAAAAAAACATGATTTTTTTTTGAAAGTGAAAAATAAAATTTAAGATATAGGTACTAATCGAGTTCATAATTTCGTAAAAAAATTGCACTGAGGGAAAAAGGCCTTTCAGTTTATACAGGTGACGATTTGACAGTAGAGGGCGCTTGTGGAGCGGTTCATTAAATTTAAAATAACGACAGTTATTGAGCATCGTAAGTGTTTTAAGATTATTTTTAGGATACGTATCGGATTAGAAGAATAAAGATTTCTGATATTCAAAATATTATTGAGTTATTGAGCATCATTAGTGTTTTAAGATTATTTTTAGGATACATATCGGATTAGAAGAATAAAGATTTCTGATATTCAAAATATTATTGAGTTATTGAGCATCATTAGTGTTTTAAGATTATTTTTAGGATACATATCGGATTAGAAGAATAAAGATTTCTGATATTCAAAATATTATTGAGTTATTGAGCATCATTAGTGTTTTAAGATTATTTTTAGGATATATATCGAATTAGAAGAATAAAGACTTCTGATATTCAAAATATTATTGAGTTATTGAGCATCATTAGTGTTTTAAGATTATTTTTAGGATATATATCGGATTAGAAGAATAAAGACTTCTGATATTCAAAATATTATTGAGTTATTGAGCATCATTAGTGTTTTAAGATTATTTTTAGGATATATATCGGATTAGAAGAATAAAGACTTCTGATATTCAAAATATTATTGAGTTATTGAGCATCATTAGTGTTTTAAGATTATTTTTAGGATACATATCGGATTAGAAGAATAAAGATTTCTGATATTCAAAATATTGAGTTATTGAGCATCATTAGTGTTTTAAGATTATTTTTAGGATACATATCGGATTAGAAGAATAAAGATTTCTGATATTCAAAATATTATTGAGTTATTGAGCATCATTAGTGTCTTAAGATTATTTTTAGGATACATATCGGATTGGAAGAATAAAGATTTCTGATATTCAAAATATTTGTTTAAAATTCGATTTAATATCAGCCATGATTTTCAAAACAATAACATTTTTATTAATATTACAACTTCGTGTAGATTATGACCAATAAGAACCTGTCAAAGGAAGCAAGAGTAGAGGTACACAATGGCGTTCTAGTGCCAACTCAAGATGTATGTAGAATATTAAACAAAGTTACTCGTGGTTAGTAGAAAAAGCTTCAGGAAAGTCTTCTTCATTAAATGTTGAAGAGAAATATTCTTTAAGTTTTTAGTGTAACGTCGACAGTTGCGGAGATAAGCGACCTCGCTTATATCCGTAACTATCGACATTTCACCCAAAGTGTAAAGAATATTTCCTATTCAAAGATGAATGAAGAAAACTTACCGAGTTTTTGCTACTAACTACGAGACACCCTGTATAAATTAAGCACTAATATGACTTTAAAAGTGACGGTTTAATTCACAAACATTTATTAAAGTAATCTCTTCATCTAAAGTGTCAAAATATTCATTTACAGACAATATTTATTCTATATGATATAAATATTTAAAAATATATAGAAATTTCTCATATACACTTAAAACGTACATATATTTTGTCGCGGCACGCGGCTTCGGGAGACAAATGAAAACATTGGACGTTAATTAAAGATTTATTAATAAGTGATTAATTATTTTAATATATTGGTAATGTCACTAGGCACGAATTTAATCTGCAGCACTTTCTCGAATTCATACTACTTCGCAATTAATCACTCGTCTATGAAAACTCCGTTCAACTATCGCACGTAAGTAGGTTTTTCGCTTAATATTTCACTTAGTATTCTACGACTGGCTACTCTGGCCGCCGCTTCGTCGCTAATATCGCGTCAGTAAAAACGACAAAATAACTAAACTGCGCCGCGACACGGGCGTGCCTTCTATAGGAAACATGTCGAATTTCCGATCATTCCAGACGTTTGTACTCCCGTCGCTTCCTGATTGTTCTAGACTTTCCTCAAATGTTATGACCAATTCCAGAGTTCAATAATGTATCCCAATACGTCCTAGGATGTACTAGAGACTTCGATGGTGTGGTTGTCATCGATATACAACAAGGGTTTTTACCATCTCGTTACAATATACGTACATTTCGTTCTATTTTGTGTAAGAATATTATCACGATATTTTTATTCTGAGAATTGAGGGGAATATCTCTCTGTTCTTTGTACAATTCCACACCCTTTAGCCGATCACACAAAATTATGCATAATCATTCCTTTAGACTGAGCTAACAAAGTATCATCCTCCCTTCTCTTGGCCACCCCACCCTCTCCTCATATACATAAATATCATATATTTCAAACTAAACTGAGTGCCGTTCATTTCAAATTTTGTATACTTACACTTTAGGATCCTCAAGTAAACATTTATAATCCCCTTTTTTCCCTGACTACCCTATCACCTCCGATTACAAATTTATCAGACTTTTAATACTTTTACAGCACTTTTAATAACCCTAAAGAAGATATAGGCCTCCAATCACTGAAAATTACACCAAACATTCGTATATCACAAATGTTCAGAATGACAAAACAATGGCTACCTTCCCCCGTAAACTTCTATCTTAAACTATAACTAAATCTGAATTCCGAGCAACGCCGGGGGCGGGCCGCTAGTACTAAAATATAGAGACTTGACGCAAGGCTTCATGGTAAATAAATTGCATTATTTTTTCTTCATTGTCTTAAGGGATATTCCCTTGTCGCTTAAGCGCTCCCTATTCATCCCTGTTAGGTTACTCATATCCGTGTACCTACTCCATCGCCGGTACATGAAATCCTTCCATACTTTCCTTCTAATTTCCCTTCTTGTATTAAATTTGTTATCAAACGATTGTGGCGGAGAACATAACATAATACCGTTGTGGAAAATCTCAATTGTTATGGCCGGAAAAATAAATAATATTATCAAGAACAGTTTAAACGTCATCATATTTAAGTCAAGATCATTTCATAAGCGCAAGATATGTAATCATAGTTTGGTTGTGAACTAAATTGATAAATGGACAGTTACTTTACTTAGTTACTTTATTTAGGTACCAGTGGCGTGCAGCGCTTACAAGCAAAAAAGGTGTGCATTAGTAAAGATTCTGGGAAGGGAAACAAATATTAATTAAATAATCCTCATCTTAAGAAAACTTCATGTCAATTCTTCATTTATCTCGCCCAAGAAATTTGCTCCATAGATATAGTCAAGTCGAGAAAAATACCGCGTATTTTTAAGGCTGCGAGTTTTGTGTAATAGACAAGTAAATTGAGCGTGCTTTGTCAAAAGGTCCTTTGCCAAGTGAAAACTATGCGTACGTCATCGCAGAAATTTTATTTTTTGCAAATTCCACCCAAAACTTTCGGTGTAAATTCTATTTGTCTTTTCTATGGTGAATGAAAATACAAATACCATCTGTCATCTGTCATATCATTATGATATCATGATATCATAAAATGTTTGATTAATTTTTGTGAAAAGAAACGTATACTGAAATTCGTATTGTTCCCGATTTGATTATATATAAATCGTCTTCGAAATATATTGAAATTTTTTGTCGTATTAGCTTTACCTATATAAAATATTTATTTATTTGGGAAATATTGTTTACAAAACTTATTTTATAGTGCAGTTAATTTTGTGGATTGAAGCTACTCAAAATATTCATATACCCTTACGGGTGTATGCGTATATATATATATATATATATATTTAATAAAGGTATACATAATAAAGTCGGTCACAGCATAACCTAAGTTTATACCCACTGCACGCCACTGGTAGGTACGTGCGTTGTGCAATGATAAAAAATAAATTGTTTCTGTTAATGCATCGATTTCACTTGTTGCCGGGCGTTTTTTTTTATCATTAAATAACTTAATATCAGAGATTCATCGCTATCAAACGTCCCTGAACTTCGTGCGTCATTATATATAATAGTCGCAAACAATTTTTATTTGGATACTGTAAAAATATTAAATTGAGTGATTGTGATCTAGAGATTTGAAAATTTACTGTCACTGATAGTAAATATTGCGCATGAGCTAATTTCTGATAATAATTCTTACAGATTTCAATGCAGTTAATGTGAATCTTATTAAAATATGTATCCAAGTATCATATAACATACAGATTGATACTAAATCTAAAAAAATAGAAGCACAAAGCTTCTTTGAGATGAATGTTACTATTTTTGGCCATTATTACTATTTTTTCATTAACTACTTACGCCTCACCTCGAATAAAAAGTGGGCGATTATGATATTGATATAGATAGCAGAATTATAATGTTGATGATGAAGGGAAAGCGCCCACGCTTTTATTTGGAGAGTGAGGCAATCATTTATTGGCCGAAAATTTATTTTTTACTTTTTGGCCACGGATAAGATTTTTACTGGCTAACTCGTCAAAAATGACCTGCTTTTATCTATACCTATAAAACTCAATGTCTGTCTGTCTGTCTGTTCTCTATACAAATCCACACCGTTTGTCTGATTCATTTCGAATTTTGCATACTTATGCTTTAGGACCCGGCGGGTAACACAGGCAACATTTTCCCTCTATTCTCATACCCCTTCCCCTCACCCTGACATATTTTCGATGCAAATCTGTACCGTTTGACCGATCGGACTCAAAATTTGGAAACTTATTCTTTAGGACTCGGCGGGTAATATATGCGACATTTACCCCTTATTCTTTTAACCCTTCCTCTCCCCTGATATGTTTTCAATGTAAATCTTTACCTTTCGACCGATCGGACTCAAAATTTTTAAACATAATCTTTAGGACCTGGTGGATAACATATGCGAAAATTCCCCCCTATTCTTTTACCCTATCCCCTCCCCCTGTATATTTTCGATGCAACTCTATACCGTTAAAATCTAACTTTTGTTTACTCTCACAAATATATTTTAAACTTAACCCGTGCAACGCCGGGTATGAACAGCTAGTTATATAAATATTCTTTTTTTTTAACATTTACATATCACATATTTAAAAAACAGAATGAGAATTGATATTAATAAATTATTATTAATAGCGTTAATACGCTTACCCACTTTTAATAGAGAATTTAATTCTCATTGCCATATATAGATATATAATTCACTTATTTATATTATTCCATTTTTATTCGGGAAATAATCGAATGTTTGTTTTTCTTTATTTCATTTGTTGTATTATAACAACCACCGAACAGATAAATATTATATCGACACAATAGAAGCAACATCGAGTACAAAGCGCATCACAAGGAGCCAGACTAACACCATTAAGGCCAACAACGGCCGGGAACACCCAATATTTAATACGAAATTCCCAAAAACCATTAAGGCCAATAATGACCAAAGTACCCAAATTTAAATTTTGACTTGCCAGACCTCACTTAGTAATAAGCTTCCGATACGAACGGACGTGCTCACACTGCCCCTCGTGACAGAAATTTACTAACGAGACACCCTGAAGATGCCTGTTGTGATTCAGGCGAAACGTCGGTTGACGAATGGTCCTTTTGAATACCAGATTTGGGATGGATGTATCTAAACTACCTATGTAATTTGAAGAAAACGACGTTAAACATTGTTTAATGATTTTAGAAATACCTACTGGTAGCAATTATTCTCTTTTTATTTTTTAATGCAGGCGTATTTAAAAAGTGGAATCAGTATATTTATAATAATTGCTATTCACTAATAATTTAAATCAGATAATTTACAAATGATTTCCTCTTAGGTTCGAGTTTCGCGGATGACGGTCAGTGTGTTTCGCACATAACCTTCAAAATTCTTAGAGAATTAAGGCAGTCCATTTTAGTTTCTAACTCTGTCGCTACATAATTTCATAAATTGTAATTAATTCACATTTGTTAACTTTTTCATACTATTGAATATATATTACTTCTTCTTAATACTTTTGTTATTGTATATTTACTCTGTAATTATTATTATTTTTTTATCTCTGTTATTTTATGCTTACTTTTAACATTATTATGTTATTTTATATTAACTCTGTATTCTACAAATTTTATTTTTATTATGTTATAATTACTCTCTCATTTTATATTATAAGGTAATTAGAAAAAAATCAAATTATTGTAATAGATTTTGTAACCGTTGAAATAAATAAATAAATAAAATAGTCACTTTGACAACAAACACAAGACCGCATCTAAAGATCAACTCGCACGCTATATAAAACAAATATCCGACTGAAAATAAGTGAGCTCGGAGATTTTCTAATGAAACGCTTGTTCGTTGCGTGAAGAAGTAGAATTCGACAGCGGCGCTGTTATAACCAAAGTGAGCGAGATGCACATTTTTCGATCAACAATCACGACTTGTTACGAGTATTGAGCGATCATTGTACACCTATGTCTTTTATTTCCATGCACTCCAATTTCAACCCATTTCAGTGTACTTCAATTCCAATATATATACAATAATGTACTTCTAATGTAAAATACATTAAGTACAAGAAGCGATTTTCGATATACGAGATTAAGAGATACCTACACCAAATATACCAAAATTAAATTTTACCACAATCCAAAATTATTTCAGTTTTCTTGGTATTAAATTCTTTAATAATCTTCCCCTAACAATCTGAAAAATAAAAGATCACAATAAATTTAAAATTGAAACCAAAAAACATATGTACAAACACCTACTAGATACATAATATTATCATTAAACTGTTTGAAAATGTCAGTTCACAACAAATTGCACCACCCACCCCAATATATTATAATCAAATGAAAACATAATTAAAGGCTACTTACTACTATTTCTTGGTAATATAATATTCCTCTGTGTATAATCACTGTTACACATTCAATTCTATTTTGTGCTACTCTTATTAGTTGTGACTGACTCCTTGTGATCCGCTTTGTGAATTATTTTAACGTCGGCATCGGTGAATTTGGGAATATGTTTATACATATATGTCTAGGTTTAAAATTGTCAGCCCATCATTAAAATCCTTTCGTCGCGGGGCCGATACAGTATTAAAAAACATACATATTATTTTATGACAAACAATTTTAAATTAAAATTTGTAATACACACTTATAATATATTTATTATATTAATCACTGGTATACGATGTTATTTATGAATATTATCATACTTCACAAAAGGTCTTCGATCCTAAACCTGTTTCCCTTAATAACCTAAAAAAATTCTCCCCACTAAGCGACCCGCTGCCCTATTTGAATAAGTTGACAAAATTCTGCATTTAAGTTAGTTATTAATTATACCTGATGATGAGAGGCACTCCTCCTTTTGAAACTATAGTAGTGATAAATATAACCCAACTTGTATGTATTTCAAAGGTTAATTTAAAATTGTGTAAATTAAAATAATCGTGTTGTACCACAAAGTTACTGCCATATCATCAGTCAATAAATATATAAATTTTCAATGAGATACTTATGTGTTAATTGTAGTTAATTAAATTAAAATTAGTGTAAATTATTATTTGGGGCACGCAAAAAAACGAGGGGGTATGTTACGAATATAGATCTCTCAAGCACGGCGTACGAATTTAGAAATAATACATTTAAATCTGATACGTTTTTTTAATAACGATACAAAATAAAAAATTGGTATTTTGGAGAAAAATTCTCAAAATTATTTGAAAATTGAAAAAAATTGGAGGAGCGTGTACTCATGTACGCGCGGTAGAAGTTTTACTTCTCTGGCGTGATCGTGATAATTGATATTTACATACTGGTTAAAAAGGTATATTAATACAATAATATGATGTATAGGGAGATGATAAATGTAATTAATACTTTAATGTAATAAATTAAATAATTAATATCTATTTATTTTTAAAGTGATACATATATAACTATTGATATGTGATTTTGAATAGAAGTCTCACGATGATTTGAAGATATGTATCGCCGCAGCATCGCATATATATGATGCGATGAATCAAAAAACGTGTATATTTTTACAAAAAAAGTGCCTACCTATTTTCATATTTTATCAATTTTTGGCTTAAGATTTCATATTCAAAAGTTTCGAAATTACACAACTTTGTCAGCCGCATTAATGCGGAATGAATGAATATGTTTTTGGTTTTAAAAACGAATATCTGACAATTACGTCGTTCTTGAAATAAATAATTTCTCGAATATGACTTTAAATAAACAGTTCTAATTTTCAATTCAATAATCAATCATTCGTCAACTTTTGAATTGGGCATCTTTAATATTAATTCTCGATTCAGGATGGTCGAAAATACATTATTTGTATTACTGGAACACTAATTTCAAGTGGATAATTTTTCACAGTTTAATGGATGCGCGCGCATTTCGTGGTCTCGCATTTCCGCTACAATTCCGTATCAAATTTATACAAATTTCCACGATAATAATGAACTGACCCAAATAGTATCAAGTAGCACTGTAATAGGTAAATTGTATATCCCTGTGATACATACCACTACTGCTCAGCATCATTTTACATGATTGAGAAAAATTATAATACCCTCAGAGTTAATACATTTTTATTCTATTATATATGTAATCTATAATATATTACTTAATTTTGTATATATCTTATTATATAATTCTGTGACATATTTCTTTAATAAGAGATAGTTTTAATTTGAATATTATTTTTACTGCATACTGTTATATATCTTTCCATTATTCTTCTTCTACTTCTTTTTCTTTGAGTATATCTGTTGATCTGTGCCACGGAAGACTACGCCTGCAGGACAAGTTTTCTGGACTATGAGCGCATATTTGTTTTGCCCCAGGCAGGTAACCTGGTGACACTCATTCTTCTCTTTTTAATAATTAAGCATTGTTATATATTATGCTTTATGCTTATTATTAGTTTATTTTTACTGTTTCGCACAATTGCATTATGATTATCGCACATTAGTTATTTTTTCTTTTCTTTTATGTAGGTACACATTATGTTTTACTTATTATTAAATATATTTTAAATATTATGATATTCTTCTCCTACTCACAAGTTATATTTCTCATGTAAAAGAGAAACACCACTGTAAAAACTGCAGTTTTTGATTGTAAAAAAATGTATTTATTTATCAAATAAATAAAAAAATTGAAATTTTTCCCAAAATGCGTCAAAAGAAGATAAATTCAAAAATCAAATATTATATTATTCTTGATACTCAAGATATAAACTATTCAAACAATCTATACTGGAGTTTCACTGAAAATTTATCATAATTTACGTTTCAGAAACATATGACACATTTGTGACATTGGAACAACAGTGAATCACATCACCTGATGTTTTGGTTAATACTAATTATGTGATAATAATTTTCTCTTTAAAACTATAATATGTACAAACATGTCAATTTTCCCAGTAATTTTAAAGATAACAAAAGACCAAAGCACTTGCAATATTTTTTTAGAACAACACTTGTCAATTTGAATACAAGTTAAATGTATGAGTAATACAAGTTTGTTACGTGTCTGTAATCAGTTTACATAGCGACATTTTTCCAAGCTCCGCCGAAGAAATCAAAAAATTATTATTCAAACTTTGAAGTTCAATATCTTAGTTCTATATCAATGTCAGATACCTTGGGAACAACATGACTCCCGAACTGAAAATAATGTTTTATAAAA
>JADDOH010011697.1:0-41109 GCA_016648135.1 Agrypnia vestita
TCTGATTAATCTGGTCGTGCCACGTCTTCCGTGGTCGCCCTCTCTTTCTGGCGCCGTCAACATATGCATTATATATCTTTCTTACCATTCTTTCCTCATTCATTCGCTCAATATGCCCAAACCATCTGAGTGACCCTATTTTTCTCTATGTATTTTACTACGATCAGCTTTACATTCATTCCTAAATCTTCATTCTTTACTCTATCATACATGGATTTGCCACACATACGTCTGAGGGATTTCATCTCCACTGCATTCAATCTACTTTCGTTCCTCTTCTGCCAGCTCCAGGCTTCACTTGTTAAATACCACCTACTGCAATTTTGTCAGGAGACAACTTCCGGAAATTTTAAATGCATTTTCTTTGATCAATCATCAGGAGACTCCGAAATAGTGTTTTTCGGGTCCGGGTATCCGTTTGAGTTTTAATTTAAATATTATGTACTAGCAGCAAGCAACCAGCCTTTGCCGATTGCTTGCTGCTAGGCCCTGCATTTTTTCCCACTTTTTCTCCCCCCTACGCAGCCATTGGTATCTGCAATTGGCTATCGACTTTACTGGCCACTGCGCGGCTATTAGTATCTGGTATTAGCCATCATTCATAATATAGATGGTGATCTTTCGCCGTGAATGAAAATCACCTTTGAAACATTTCGAACAAAATGTATGTTCTAACCTTAAAATTATACATCAAAAATTTATGTACACGAAGAAAGAATAAAAATGTCGTACGACCATGAAAATTTGGAAGTATCTCGCTTTGAAGTGACCCGAATGTTAAATAATGTATATGTGTAATGTTTCTACGCATTAAATTATACCGAAATATATTTTATAATAATCTTCGCCTCGTTTCTTAAAAAAAGCATAAAATTAGTTTTTTCTATGCTGGCAATGGATAACAAGACGTTACTTATACCGCAGATATAGCGCAATTATAACAAAGGCTAGCAGTAACTCCTCAAAAATAATGGTACATTTACATGCGTTGACAGCGGGGTATAACATAGAAAGCGAAATCGTGAGGTGTGTGTTGCTAGCGTGTGTGATACCAACAATAATAAATCAAGAAAGTACCTACTGACGAGCGACAAATTTTCTACTGCGAGCCTGAGCGATTTAAGTAAGGTACATCCGTATGCGAGAGTGATATTGGTGCGAATTACTTAATTATATACATTTAGTGTGAATTAAAGAACATTAACATCAACGATTAAATTCATGTCCAGTGATTTTGTGTAATTATTAAAACATTAATTAATTTTAAATGTTTCATTTGCCTCCTACAGTCATGATCCCATTACAATATAAATAATATTAAAATGTTTAATTACATTTTATATCTTAAGTCATAATTATTATTAATAATAATGATAGTTTTTATTCGTATTTTATTATTTGTATTGTAATACACTTCGACTGCCTAACTTAGGGATTACCTGTTTGAAGGCAGTCGACTATTTACATAGCAAAAAGGGTTAAAAAATATAATTTAGTATACATTACAAATTTTTTTTAATTAACAAATATATTATAAATTTAAATTTGATAAAATGATTAGGAACAGAAATACAGAATTATCGGTAAAGTAAGGTAAAGCAAAAAGAGAAATCGAAATAAAATATAAATTACAAAATATATAATAAAAATTTCAAACAAGCAAAAAACATTAAAAGAAAATTACACAGCATTACACAGAAATTCATTTTAGCTTTTTCTCAGATAGTTCTCGTCTGATTTCAATGAGACACCCCTTTAATTGTTTTTTTAGAGCATCTGGTCTCATTTTTTTTAAGTTATATTTATTATGTTTTAAAGAATCTCATTCTATTGACAAAAGTGTAAATAATGCGACACCGGTTATTATTCAAATCAGAACAATCACAATCAATTTTATCGACAATAATGCGAGAATGGGGTGACATCTGTTTTAATTATAGATTTTCAATATTTTACAATATTCCTTTTCAGTTCGAACCTAGTTCAAGGCGTTCCGGACAAATCTGTGTGTTTATTGTATGTAATATTTAACCCTTTTACACCGTTTGGGGGGGTACTCGTGGACCTCCACCCCGCGGCTAACGACCCCCGCCTCTTCCGGTCAACGTGTTAGAAGGCTTCCGGACAAAAAGCCGAACTAACGGCCTTAATCGCCGATATGTGTTGTACTCGCACCGCACATACCCCAACGGCGGACACACAACCTTAACCTGAAAGGGGATTATACTTTTAGGACATGTCATCATCGGGGCTATTTACTCCGCGCTTAAGGGCGGTGTCCACGAAATGAGACACGGTGAGATACGTCTTAGAGATTTAGTTGAGATAAATATTGGCACTTATTTTTATTTTCAATTCCTTAAAATTTACGATACTCTTGAGTATTCTACTTGACCACCCTTAATATATTATGTATACATTTTCACGAGACAAATGAAAACAATAGAAATTAATTAGTTTAATTTATTACCAAAGGAAAGTCACTGGATACGAGTTGAATATTTATGACGTTTATAGCGTTAACTTTGTGGTTGGACATAATTATAAATTTAAATTAAATAACTTCGTATAAACCACTTAAATAATGACTCTACGTCTACCGGTTTCGATACCACCGTATCTATCAGGACTGACGTACAACTGACTATCCTGTACCTATCCTAGTAAACAAATCAATTATGAATGGGGGCGTGGCTAAAGCTATGGTGGGGGTAATTGAGGGGTGGACACTGAAATGGAAAATATGTCTATGGTATCAAATCCGGTAGACGTAGAGTCATTATTTAAATGGTTAATAAAAAGTTATTTAATTAAAATTTATATCTCTAGAATATTTCACAAATTTATTATTTTTCATTGTATTTATTTGTTTGGAAATATTTACAGATATAAGAAAATGATATGTTCATATAAATGAGCGTGAAAATAGATAGTAAATGAACTTATTAACTTATATCCTAGCATATTTCACATAAACAATAATTTAAAAAATAATACATAATAATTATAAAAGTATATTAATAGTAGTCAAAAAAGTGAATAACATATAAAGGTGAGTTTAACTTTATTTATATATTGCATCGCAATATTGAATCATTATTTAATCATTATTTAAATATGAATTCAATGTTGCGACGTAGAACAATTTTGACTTGTGATCTTAGATGCTATAGAGACACATGATAGATGTCAATGTCGGTGAACAAATAATTATAGGCTCGGCACATTCCCACTATGGGTGAGCGTAATCCAGAGTTGGTGCGAGCAACGGGAATGTGGAATAGACAGTATGTTCTAGTAGCCCTTACTGGGATGTGGACATTTATAATTAATAATGGAGTAAAAATTTAATTATTTTCTAATTATTATTGTACTATTATTTAATTCGCACTAATTAACGCTGTTCCTATTGTTTCACGTTTCTGTCACATTCAAGTTAGCTCCGTTCAAAACTTCTCGCCTCGGTATTTATCACCGCTGGTATCGCGTTATGGTATGGTGTTGTAATATCACCGTCACGAATCACTGATCACACTGGTTCTAACGCTGAGATGTCGCAACATGAATTACCTGTACCCGGTTGCGTGACGCTTTTTATAGACAAATTCTTTCGATGTATTTGTTCTAGAAATTACGAGAGGCCTATAAAGCGTACGATTCCAATGTAGTATTTTAGTATCTAATGGAATGTCATGGCATCTTTCAGAGAGAGAACGAGGCCACGGATGACTGATTCTGCGTCGCGTGACGCCGTTGTATTGTTTTCAATATTCAGTAGGTTCACCATCTTATATTATGATTAGAAAATATTCAAGGAACCATGACCGAATATCAATAGCCATGGAGATAAAGGTAAAGCAATGAAAAGTGCCAAATTTTGCACGCTCGCATTGCGAGATTGCCTTAAGTTTATAATCCAAAAACTATACAGGACATATTTTCCAAATAAATAGACAACTCAACATTTAACATAAAAAATATTTTCTGCTGGCTAAAAATGTGTATCGTTCGGTTAGGGGTTAAAAATCCAGTCACCATGTTCAATACTGTAAAAACCCCGGCATCGTTATATCATGTTTTTCTTGCTTTTTTCATCAATAATTTAAATTTTGCCAGCAATTGCTTTGTTTCATAAATAATTGTGGAACTACGTTATTGAGTTTTCAGCTTCGGCGCAACTGGGCGGCAATTTTTCAGCGTAGTGTTCAGAAAGTAATCAACATTCGTTGCTAACTTGATAGGTCACAAATCTTTACGGATTTGATTACGGATTAGATTTTACATGAATAACAAATAAAAATAAAAATAAATTTTCAATTTTTTCGGCAACATTGTAGATTGACATTTAAAAAAAATATTGATTATATTATTTGTATATATATAAATAAATAGATTACTTGTCTAAGACCACTAATGAGTTTAAGATGATTACACAACTAGTTTCGACAACTACCGATGTTGTCATCAACGGGTGATGATTTAAACGGGTGATGATTTATGACAACATTTTACGGGTGATGATTTATGACAACATCGGTAGTTGTCGAAACTAGTTGTGTAATCATCTTAAACTCATTAGTGGTCTTAGACAAGTAATCTATTTATTTATATATAATTATAATGTCATTCCACAAAGTTAACGCCAATTCAATAAATATTATTTGTATATTATCTACTTCCTTTATATGAGTAATTCCACCAACATGTTTCGGTAAAACATTACCATCGTCAGATATACAACACCCTTGACGATGGGAAGGTTTTACCGAAACATGTTGAATTACTCATATAAAAGAAGTAGATAATATACAAATAATATAATCAATATTTTTTTTAAATATAATTTTTTTATTTTTTTATTTCTATTTAATTATAATTATAAGATTTTGTTTGGATTGTGCCTGTCACACTAGAATATATTATTAAAAATAAGGATATGGATTTTAAAATTAAAATATCGGGCATTTATCAATAAAATTGTAAGGATTGTAACTATTTTCTCACAAAAGCAAAACTTCTCGAAATTTTGAAATAAGAGTCAATGGGCATTTGAGATGTCTTAACAACAATACTTAACCAGAATTTTCTAAACATCTTATCACTTTTTCGATTTAAATACTGGTATAAAAATTTTAAAAGAGGGGTTTTCATTTGGGTAACCTAGAAATATTAGAAATTAGGAAAAGTATTAATAAAAACTGAAATATTTTAAACGATCAAATAATCTTAGTAATTAGCCCTCTCTTAAGCTTGTTTCCACTGTAAATACTTTGTACTCAATTTTGTTTCTACAACATTTCTTACTCCCTCCCATCATAGCTAATTTGTGTAATACTTAAACATTAATTTTAGTACATTTATTGTCCTGGAGAAGGGAGCATGTTGAATTTTTACAACAAAATTTATGTGTGTTTAAAACAAAGTTCATTATTTTATCGGAAATGAATTATTTAAAATATTACGCTAATAAATAGACGCTACTATTATTTTAAATTACCGAAATAAAATAGTGGTTCGACCTGAATGGGATTTAATTAGAACCATTTCGAACTGAATAGTAACTTATTAGAACTGAATCTGAATTGGTCCATATCACGTGTCAGTAAAAAGTTGTAAGCTTTAGTTAAATTTTAAGCAATAGCGTAATAATAATACAAATGTGGGGGGTATAAAATCAAAAGCAGGATTATTAAAAAAAAGAAAAATCTTTTGTATGCAGTCACCGAGGATTTATAATTTTAAATGTACTGAATTCTAGATTTTAAAATCTTTCCAAAATCATGTTTTCTAAATTTATAGGCTATGTTTCCTATAAAATCTTGAATCCAGTATATTATAAATTAGTCATCCTCGATGATTGCATTAATTTTTTTTTATATTGATGCTTTTGCTTTTATACCTCACATATTAGGTATGTATTGTTATTACACTATTGTCTGGTACTTTCTTACTTCACTTATTACGGGTAAACGGTTCCAATAATAATCAAGAACGTTTGAAACCACTAAATACACACAAAAAATGATAATGGTTAATATAAATTCAATTTATTAAAAATATATATTTAGCAGGTTGAGTATAATTCGACTGTGTGGTCACCTTGTTGCAGTGTACACTCTCATACAATGGAGAAGTTTACTATTTTTTTCAATGGATGGAAATAAAAATTTGAGTAAAATTAAGCAAAAGTCTGAAAGTTATCGAATTTTTAATTTGCTTTTAGCGTGAATAATTTTGTTTCTTCCAGTGGAGTCGCGTGACGTCATCTCTCATACCCGGTGTACGTCGTGCGAATCGTGCTCCGGTGCCCGGCAATGCGGACACGTGACGTAGCAGGCAAGCTGGAAGTCAATCATTCTGCGCTAAAATACAATAACTTTCATCTATATTTCTCATCACTCTATATTTTAGTAAAATTTTACCAGCGTATTATATTATCAGCACTATGAAACTTCTCCATTGAAAAAGTACAAAACTAATTTCTAAGCTACGTTAATTAGAAAACTTAATACACCACAAGAGCGACTATTATTAATTTTACGGAGGCTGATTTTAATTCTCTTAATGGAAAAAATATCGTACAGCACATAATTCTGTAAAATGAAATTATTTACAAAAAATTTAGTGGTAGCATATATCTATCTTTTAAGGATACCCACCATTTTTGTCTATAAAACTTCATCAAATGTATAACTAAGATAGAATGGATAACTTTTCAGCAATTTTGACCGATTCAATATGTATCCTTATCAAATTAAACCTCTTTTTAACCTTGCATTTACCGTAGATCAAATTTGTCTATGCACCAAATTATTAAATTTAATATCTTAAAAGATACGAGTTTAAAATAATAAGACTTGACTGTTCAGAGCGAAGCCAGACCTAGTCGCTTGTTATATGGGTGAATATACGGTATTTGCTTTTTTTGTGTCCCTGAAGGAAATGTAATCTGTTCCATTCAATATTGATAATTTCTCTATTTGACACTATTTTTAAATTTGTAATGATGAGGGCCAGAAGATTTTTTCATTTTTTTAAATTTTATAAGCACCAGAGGAAAATGTGATACCAGGGGAGTGACACTATTGGCAGAGTAGTGACAAATTAAAGCAGGGAAGTGTCAGGCCATTGATTATTAGCTAAGAAAGGGGACTAATATTAAATAAAACATATATAAATTATAGTATTTGATCCGGATCGTTTTTAATTCTTTGGTAGCGTAATTTTTCAGCTTGACGCTTTTTTTCTAACTTCTCTTTCCTTATTTGCTTCTTTTTAATATTTGCCATGATGTCTGATTATGCTCGAGTATCTAGAAGAAATGAAATGAAGCCTTAAAACATTAAATATTAACGAAGCAAAATTTGTATTTTCTCTGGCATGAAATATGCCAGAGAAGTGACGCCAGAGGAGTGACAAAATCGCACATATCCTACAAAAGCAACATCACTCGCTTTTCTGACCACAGTTTAACGTAATACATGACATCTATACACAATTAATATTGCATTGTGCAAATATACAATTTCGTAACGATAAAATACAAAAACATATGCTTACCAGAGGAAATACTACAACGACTGGCCCAAAATGCTTTCCTACAGTGAATCGCAAACTGACGCAATATTATTAGAGTTTTGCTCAACGTCATTAGCTTGCTTCTAACCTCACACTGTTATACGCGCGTAGTTGAAGGACAAAAACATACCTTTGCGGTTTTATGTCAAATTTTACTTCTTTGAGTTTCGCCAGATGAAGTGACATTATTGTAACATGACATGAAAATAAGTTTTTTTTTTATATTAATAAATATTTTTACAGTGTATTTTGATAAAATATGTTTCGATGTTTATTAAAGCGTATGATCATATTAAAAAAAAAATAATGGCATACGTATTTAAAGTATATGGCCATAAAATCATCATAATCTAGTAACGGGGGAGGCCAGAGGAGTATACATTTACACCTACTTTAAACTATTAATGCCTTAAATTAAACAATTATCGTGAATAGACTATATGGGCCAAATAATAGACCATGTTCTTTATTGTTTAAGCATACAGAAATAATAATATAATAAGTTTTACATAAAATTTGTCTATGGACCATTGGAATTCAAATTGCGTATATTCACCCATATATATAAATAAAAATTTAAGTGTTCGTTTGTACAAAATTGCAAATCTCAGAAAGTTCTTCACCGATTCCTTTAAAATTTTGTCACAACATTTGACCAATCTCATCAAAATTTTGTATACTTATTCTTTAAGACCCGGCGGGTAACAATGGTAACATTTCAAATTTTGCAAATATGTATATTATTCAGAACCTGGCGGTAAACAAAGTCCACATTTCCCTCCTGGACATCCTATATCCCATCCATGCCACCTTAGATTAAATGGAAACATTGTTTTTTTAGAGTCTTAGCAAAACAATGGAACCTTTGTTTCCGCACAAACTTATTTTTTACTTAATTCTTAACCCGTGCAACGCCGGGTACGACCAGCTAGTTTATAAATAAAATAAAAACATGGTTCCGTTTTCAAAATTAATATGATTTCAAAATAATACTCAATAAATAATATAAGAATTAGAATTTTATAATATTTCAGTTAAATGAAAATTAAAACCAAGCGCATCCATTACTTTATCGCGTATATCATTGGTATTAATCATTAATCGAAATATATAATTTTTTATGTAATAATGCCTGTCACTAACCCTAGCAAGATGGCTCAAATAAAAATAAGGTATAATATAATGATGAGGTATAAGAAACACAAAAAACAAATTCTATATTTAACAATGTCCATCACCAACGTCATGTAGATGCTACGCTACTGTAGACAGCGCTATTCTCACAGCCTTAAATGCCGGCCAAAATAAATATAATAAAAACACGTCATTTTATACAGGTTATATATACTGTTAATGTTTATTTACTCTATTTAATATGCATTATTATTGTTACTTAATATATATATATATAAAATAAAAAAATAAAAAATAAAAATAACAAAATAATAATATATATAAAATAATAAAAAAAAAAATAATAATAATAAAAAATAAAATAAAAATAAAAAATAAAAAAAATTAAAAAAAAATAAAATAAAAAAAAAATAAACCAAAAAATGTTTAATTTATCTAAAAAATTAATATTTTCCATACGTGGATTATTAAATGAAATAAATAAAATATATTACATGTAATCTTATTTTTAAAAATTTATGTTCCTTGTAATTTGTTTATTTTCTTCTAATACTTGCTACATCGATGACTGGACATTTTTCTTCTATGGTCTCTTCTCTTCATATATTTCTTTGTGGCGACAAATTGCATTGTCTATCGTCCAACGATTTGTAAGGCTACGATCCGTTTCGGAATCAACCTCCACGATATGTTCTGACAAGGTTTCAACTTTATATTTTTTTATAGTTTTTTTATTTCCAATATTTTTTTATAGTTTCTTAGCTGTTTTTTTCTCGTGCACGCACTTCAAGACAGCCGTGGTTTCTTAAACTGTCTTCTCGTTCTTCATAAACCTGTTGTTCATCTATTTACGTTAAAAAGTGTTTCATTATCAAGTTTATTAGTGTTGATTCGATGAATGTTTACGGAATTTCACTAATTGAAAACACTTTATATCGTATCATATAACATTAAGGGGGTATTCTAGTCTAGAAATTTTAAAAAATCAAAAAAAAACTGTATATTTCATAAGTTTAGACATTCAAGATTATGTCGTCAAAGGGATTTTTCAAAATTCCAATTATTTACCGAGATACAGCGATTTCGGTGACGCGGCAAGTAAATGGCCGTATTAAAGTAAACCGCACAAAAGAGATTTGACTGTATAAAGGGAAAAAAACTGATCATGTCGACGATATTTATATGAAAAACATGTATAGAAGTCTTTTATACGATGGCCCAGGGTTTATAATCTCTATGAGCTGGCTTAAGTGATCATATTACAAAGCTCACCAACTCCATCGTAAGAACATCCACACACTATCAATTTTTTATTGTTGTATAATAATATATGTTACGAATTGAAACCTTTCACATATTTGAAGGGACTATGCTAGAAAAATCTAAAGTGTTTCTCATGAAATAGTTTACATAGATTTCGCAGTTGGTAATGATATCTCTATATTTTTAATTTTTAATTTAAATCATGTATTTAATAAAAAAAAATTGTGTACTATTTTATTTTATTTATTTTCATATTGTTCAAACAAAATTGCTTGTTTAGAAATGTTGAAAACGGACTAAGCGAAGAATATCTTCCGTATTTTCAATTCACATTGCCGAATATGTATCACGTTTTTTTATTTATAAGTACTATTACGTTAAAATTTATAACGGAAAGTTACTCGTTACTCAGAAGAGCTTTACAGAGTTTCAAAATTCATCGTGTTTTATAATAGACGTACCAAAATATTTTAACATTAATAAAAAGTATTTTAAAGCTTGCTAACTATTCGGTAGGTCAAAACTTTCTGGCACATTAAATATTTAATATTTTATCGCGCAGAATATTAATAGAGTGAGCACGTAATATCATAATACCAACCCATTTTAGTTTCAACATAATCTCTTAGAATTATGTTTGTATATTGTTATGAGTTATGGCTACGGGAGACAAATTAAAATACTGGAAATTATTATTATCATTATTATTATTTGACAGGCAGGCAGCTATCGCTGATGCGCCTGTGTCATGTGCCTTCCAGTGTTACAAGCATCTTAAGTTGACTGAACTGGCAGATACAATTTCCTCCCGTAAACTGTTTAAGGCATCCACCAGTCTATTGATTAGGAAGTGTTTCCTTGGATTCAAGGAAAATGTTGTCTTATTTAGTTTCAGGTGGTACACACAGTTGTTAATTAATTTAAGATTTATTAATAATTAATTGTTAATTAATTTAAAAAATAATAATTAATTGTTAATTAATTAAAGGTTTATTTGTTATTTATTATTTTAATCAATTATTTATTTTTTTAATCAATTATTTATTATTTTAATCAATTGACAAATCACTTGACACGAATTAACCTGCAGCACTTACATCTAATTCACACTACTTCGCAATTTTTCACTAGTCTATTAACTCTTTTTTTATCGCTGGGTAACACTTTCGAGAAATTTCTGTTTACTATATCACGACTGGTCACTCTGGCCGCCGTTCCATTGCTGATATCGCCCGGGTAGAAACATCAAATTAAACTAACCCACTCCGCATCGCTGTTTTTTTTACGAAACACGTTGCTTTTTCGAACATCCTAGATTATTCTCGTATTTACGATTATGTTCCAGAGTTGTAGACGTTTCCCGAAAGTTAAGATAATTCCAAAGTGTGGTAGTATGTCCTAGAATCTACTAGAGAGTTCGATCTTATCGTTATCATCGACATATTATGAGCGATCCTGTACGTAGTCTCTTTTACCATTAAAGTATATCCATCCATGTATTTTTCTCCTTGATTTTCTAGAAATAGTTTTCCAATTATCGGACATTAGCGATTATATTGGCGATCATTATATGATCATATTCTTATAACACAGTTACTGGATTTGATCAGTGCAATATATGAAGTATTCTCGATTCGATGATTATGTAGAACTTTAAAACATTTTGATAATGTGTGGATGTTCTTTCGATGGAACTAGTGGACGTTGCATTATGTAGAGTGATCACTTTAGCCAGCTCGTACAAGTTGTAAGCCCTGAGCCGTCGTACAAGAGACTTCCATCCACTTTTCTTATATATAAATAGCTTCGTCTCTGTGAGATTTCTATAATTGACCCTTAATAAATTTTATATACTTTTTGCTTTACGTCACAATTTCTTTTAGATTCTGTATGTGGTGGAGTAGTGTAGAGAAAGACCTGTAGAAGTTGGCCCAGAATAGGGAATCGTGGAGAAGAAGACTCAGGAAAGCCGACCACAATTGAAATGAGATGTTCTTACGATTGAATCGGTGAACGTAGAGTGATCACTTAAGCCAGCTCATACAGATCATAAGCCCTGTCATATGATTTGTCTATAATTTATCTTAATTAATTAATCATCACCTCCAGCGATAAAATCGAGAAACTGTGTTTTAAGAACATATAAAAATAATGTTGAAGTTTCAGATATCTCACTTCAGTGTGAGAGGTTTGCCAGCAACAGTAAACAATACGACGCTGATGTACGACGCACTAGCTGAGGATGAAGCGACGCTCTGTAGGTTGTCTTAGCGGAAATTAAACCCTGTCCTCTCTGGAGCCGGGGCAAACACGGTTCGAGACGATCTTCCAAACTTAATTCGGGTAAATATTATCTTCTCGCCGAAGTTCAAAAGCCATTTGGAATTTCCCCGAGCTCGTATTATCACTAATTTCGCCGCGTGTGTTTTTACCCGCGCAGCCAATACAAGCCAGGACCCGAGGAGCTGGAAGTCCCTTCCACGGCTCCACAAGAGCTACGATCGGCCCGCCCCGTAATCAGCGCTCCACGACACGAGACAATTGGTCGACGAAGAAGAGCGGGCACTTTGTTGCGGCAGGCAGCCGTGAGCGCCATTTTGATCGGGTTATTTGTTAATAAAGATATTAATACGCATGCTTATTTTTGAGCATTCTTACTGGCATGCTCAAAACTAGCATGCTCATGTACACACTTGCTCGTTATTAGTATGCTTATTATAAGCACGCTCATGAATGGGCATGTATAAATCTAACAATCAAACACACACGGCATGCTCTTGTTCAAAATGGAAACTTTTCAAACTGAAATAGTAAATTCAAGTGAACCAATAAATCAAAACAGTTCCCGAGTTTCCATCCGCACATTTTTTATGTTAGTTTTTATAATTTTAATTGTAAGATTTGAATCATTCATGTATTTTTTCAAGTTTGTGTTTACTGGGGTATTATGCCGTGTTATTACGACCTTTCTTCATGTATTTTAATAAAGTTTCATAAATATTATTTCTTGCTATATTATTTTTACATAGCGATAACCGAGTATTCCACAGACATTCGTGATTTCTATAATAAGTCACGGAAAGTAATGTTTTGTCATCTCCCCAACGCGCCATATTTGTTTCATTTGTCGCGGACTGAGAAGATCGCATTGATAATCGATACTCGCGAACAGTATTAACATGCTCATAAGCAAGCCTGTTCACACATGCTCAAAAATGCCCCTTCCCATAGTGAATGACATTAACATGCTCATAAATCAACCGGCGGTTGATTTTTGAGATGCTAGTAATGAGCATGCTCATAGCAATGGCTCAAGAAGCTCAATACTGCGCATGCTCACGTGCTACTAATGAGCATGTTTATCAGTACCTTTAACCAATTTATCATTAACTAATATTAACCATGCATTTTGTCACAAGATTTTTAAAATCTTTCAGGAGATTGGCACATTACCGAAGGTTTTTACATGTTTATCCTTTCTTATGAGATGAAAAATAATTATTAAATGGATAAAGTCACTTAATACAAATTAAATTAATGCACTATTTTTGAATTCACTCTGTTTCCTAATTTATCACTCGACTATGAACGAATATTATCGCTAGGTGACACATTTTTTATCATTTTCTAGAACATTCCATTCGATTCTCGCACTTAGAAGTCGTACTTATTGATTTCGCCACTTAGGTACTTCACTCGATTATTTCACTTAATTCTGTCGCTCCGATTATCTCACGACTGGCCATCCCGGTCACTGACCCGCAGCTGATATCGCGTCGATAGAAAATTCGAAACAAACTGACTGCGTAGCGCGGTGCTCCCTGTATTTACGTCTGCGTTCTTTGAATTCTCGAGAACAATTTTTTATTTTCTAGTGTTTACGATAAGGTTCCAGATGTCTTTATGTCATAGATAATCAGCCGCATTCTGAAATAGGCAATTTTGTATCTTGACAGTTATTGTATAATATTATAATGCCGTCAATTTTGACGTTTTCGGATTGACAGGTTTGAAATTAATTAGATAGCTCATTATTCATAATTGTGAATATGTTTTAAGTTTGACATGTTAGAAATTAATGAATTCAATCAATCAGAAAGATCTAACGCGTAAACAAACCTTAATTTATTCACAATTACGAATAATGAGCTTTCTAATTGATTGAATTCATTAATTTCAAACCTGTCAAACTTAAAACGTCAAAATTGGCGGCCTTACTGTGTTATGCAATAACTGTTAAGATACAGAAATAGCAATATTGCTTATTTCAGAATACGGCCGAATACCAAGGTGTGGTAGTGCGTCCTAGAAGGCCCTAGAGACTTCGATCTTACTGTCGTCATTGTACTGAGAGTACTTCTATACGTTGTCTCTCTTAGCACCTCGATACAACAATTTAACGGTGAGAATGTTGACTGACGAGACAGCCGGAACCAATGAGAGATCAGAAGATTGAACCGTGCAGGCTCCCTTTGTTAGGCGCCGCTGCGAGTCGCATGTGTGCTCTCACAATGGCTGCTGTCGCATAAATTGTCATATTATTAAATATAACCGGGTGGCGTGCCTTAAACAAACTTAACAATTAACAATTCCTTGTCTATGTAAAATTACGCCTTGCAATTTAATTTCGTTATTCAAAAGAACACCTTAATTTCGTTTTATATTAAAAACATGATTTCGAATTTAATTAAAATAAAATAGATACTAAAAAAGTTTGATCCTAAAGTTTGGTAAATGATAGTAAAGAACTTAACCATCATTGTGTATCCATGTGTATATCTTTTCATATAAGCTATCTAATTCCAATGTTCTTGACATAAGTTACATATAAACTTTATTAATATTGAAATGATATGAAGTGTATTATTATGATAATGTCAATGAATAATTAGTGACGTGTATTATTATTTATATAAATGTACAAAATTTTTTTTTTTTTCTTACGTTGCTTAAAATTTTTTATCTTTGTACTTAAAATTTCTTTTTTTGCTATTGTACTTAAAATTGTTTTCGTTTTTTTATCTCTTATGTTTATAAAATGAATAACTTTTAGTAGCCATGTAACATTAAATAATGAAAATGAACCTGCAGACAAACGTCTTTTTAGACGTTTTGTGGAACTAGCAATATTAAAGAAAGTTAAGATATGAATTGTAAAGAAAATAAATAGATAAATAAAAAATTAAAAAACTTGCAATTGAGTTAGTGTGGATGCAGTGCATAATATGCGCATTGTTTGGTTGTGTTAAGTTTACGTATACGAGAGGGGTGTAATCGTAAACTTAACACAACGAAACAATCATGTCGCTTTCGTCGCCACTAGACACTCGCGTTTCCACACCTTTATAAGTATGAATGGATATAAATCCTGGAGTTGGTAAAAAAGGAACTGAAAGGAACGAGGAAAGGGAGAAAGTAGACTAAATTCAATGGGAATGAAGACTCTTAACGAATATTTTAAAGTATATTGAACAAGATAAATTATGGTATAGGTATATGTGCAACGAATAAATAAATAAAAATTGATGGTTAGAAAGAAAGATATATTTTAACATAAATGTTGATTTTATCAGTAATTGAGGATGTCTGCAGAAAACTTAACATGACAAGTAAGCCAGATAGATACTGCTCCACATGCTCCAATTAAAAGCCTCAAACATCGTCGGAAATATATGACGAAAAGTATGATTACGAATTACGAATAAGGTGTTTGAGAAGAAAAACGGTCTGTTAGTAAATTGGGTCTGAAATGTACATGATTACAACGCTTTACTTCGACATATTCAAAGCCTTTGTCTGCGAATTCATCCCTTAAAAACCGTTCCAAGATTCTGGTTGCAAAGACACTCGAGAGTTGCATTAATCTTACGGCGAGGTTTCGTGTACGCCATCCCCTTTACATATTGTATTCCCAGCCATCGGGATACCGAGCCGTGACCGCCACACCGTAAACCTTAAATTCCTCCGACCGCTTTTCAAGTCGGTGAAATTATAGCGGACAACCGGTCCGCCCTTGCGGGGGGTGAGTAACGGCGCTTTAGGGTGGAATATTCAAAATGTATACAAACTGGCTCGGGGCTTTTTAATTATCAACTTCCGTATTTGATTATTAAGATTTTTTCTTGTATTTTTATCACTCTGGCAAAAAAAAATTCTTTGGAAAAATATTTAAAACTTCGCGTAACAAATTAGTTTTTATACGAGTTTTTAAGTCAAAGTAATACTGTTATTCAATCACTTTAAGGAAATATTTATATTGAACAATGAGAATTCTGCGAAAATATACGGTAGCGATGAAGGAATGGATACAAAAATGTAAAGATTTGGGGAGATTCTCCAGCAGTGGATAGAAAATTTCTAATGATGTTGACCACCAAACACTTTTCTGTTTCTTAAATTTACTGCCCGAGATTATATTATTGTATATTATTATAGGTCATCATCATCACTCTTGGCACTACAACCCTCGGTGGGTCTTGGCCTCCTCAATAATTTTCCTCCGCTCATCTCGGTCTAGTGCCAGCTCTCTCCAGTTTCGAAGCTCTAAGGCAGAGATATCTTTGAGGACGTTGTCACTCCATCTTAGTTTCGGCCTTCCTAAGCTCCTTCGCCCTATTGGCCTTGAGTTCAGCTTATATAGGTATTAATTAAATATTTGACGCATTTTTATCAGTTATTATAAGTATTAATTAAATATTTAAATATTTGATAATAATAAATAATTTAATATTTGACGCATTTTTATCACAGCTGAATTTGTAAAATCGTATAATTTGTTTAATTATTGATAAACACTCAAAATGGAACTTGCAAGAAAATATTCATTACATAATTCCTAAGCCTGTATTATGAAAAATCTTTTTTCTTTGATCGATTCTTTATTCAGGTATGGCATCTGATCATGGGATCACTCCTGTAATCAAATATAAAGTTAATACAAAATCTTCAAACAGCTATTGTTTCGTGATCGCTGACCGCCGATCGAAATAATGAAATATCATTGGTCCGACTTGGCGTTCAAAATATTCTTCTCCAATAGCTAGCCAGGATTTTAGCTTACAAAATCCGAACCAGTTGACAATTATAACCACGGAGTTCCGTTGTCTTTACTTCTGTTGGACAATTGACGTTTTTTCATGCGGTTCCAAAAAATACGCCATATCCAATGTTCAAAATTTTAAACCTTTCGAAATCGACGCGTCGATCTGTTTCCGAATTCGACGAATCCTGAGAGTTAAAGATTGATCAAAAAAAAAAGTTCGCCGGTGATCATCGCAAAACGCAGCGTACATTGGATTTACTACTAAGCGGAGTTTTGCAAATCAGGACGGACTCTGTAAGTACACTTTGTAAGTAGCTAGTTGTTGTAGTAGAGATATTTCGAGTTTCTTTATCGCCGAAGATTGAGAAGGAAAATCTTTCTTTCTTTACTCTAATCCACGTTCAGTGGTGGCAATTCCGTCCATCATCAATCGGCTATAGTAAAAAAATAGTTTTTGGCTTGGAGTATAATCTAAAATTGTTTTCCTCTTCCGTAAACTTTCTCTCTTACTTTTTTTATTGTTCTTGTGAAAAGAAAAACATAACAATGAAGATTTAAAAGGGTAGTTTCACAGAAAGAACTACAAGAACTAACTAATTTATATTTAACAATTTCTAAAATCACCAACACAATTAATTTGAGGACTTTGGATTATATTGTTTCCGAGTTGAAAAATTAATTACCTTGTTCCATATAAAATAAAACGCTCACTCTCAATTTGCAGGACATAATAAAAAAGTCAATGTCTAGCATAATTTTTGTTAACTTAAAATACCAAATAGCATGTTTTTATTCTTTATCCAGATTTCTATATTCTGTTACTCTTCGTTTCGTATTTTAACTAGTCATTTCGTATTTAAATCCTCGAAAATGACGTATTTTTATTAAATATTTTGGCTGCGCGTGAAGACTATGAGTATAGCTGAGAATAACAGAGAATAGAGTTAATCTTGACATTATTAAATAGAGAAAAATTCTTTTTTGCTTGTTATGCTCCATTATTATATTATGCCTCATCATTATTTGTGCCTTCTAGAAGCGTTAGTGATGAACATTGTTATATACAGAATTATATATTTTGATTAATGATATGATCAATGATTTACATTTACAATGCGATATAGTAATGGTTGCTTACTTATTTACTTGTAATTTTTATTATAGAGAAATATTTAAAAAACGTAATATTTTTTAAAAAATCGAGTATTTTGTTAAAATGCATGAAGTCAATGTTTTCATTTTATTTAATAACAATTTTGAAATTATGTTCATTTTTAAAACGGAAAGAGATTGGATTTTAGGAAGTTACGGACGGACAACGGAATTATTATTATTATTGATATAATTATTATTATTATTATTGGGGATTATTTAATAAAAGAATTACTTTTTTATTTTTTTTAAATGGTGTGTTAATTAGTAAATAAAATGTATATATATTCCTGCAGACAAACATCTGGCAAGATTTTGTGAGTCTAGCTTTTATATTATTTTGTAATTAAAAATAGTTGAATTCAAAATAAAAAATATATCTCATTGTAATACGTTGAAGAGAGAATGATAGAGAAAATAGGCGAAAAATCTAAACATTGCAAATTACTTATTTAATGCGAGAATAAAACAAATGCAAAAACGAAAAATTGGATTAGTCATAATTCTCGCATATAAAATCCCTTTAATGAGAATTAAATAATATTTTTCCCTAAAAGAGTACATGTTAAATTGAATCGGTTTATGTACATTATGACACGGGGTATTTTTACTCCCTTTATATTAACTCGTGGCGTCTGCTTGCTTGCTTGCCGTCGAAAAAACTTTGGATCGATTTTTAACCCTTTTCCCGTGATCCAACCGAGCTGAAACTTTGCAAGCAGACCCGTGGCACCGATCAAGAAGATCTATCAAATTTTCGTTAAAAAATAATAATAATTACATTATAATTTTGGATTTTTCAAATTTTTTATGGTTTTTACATACAAGTTGTATGGAGATTCCGACGCATATGGTAGACACGAAATCCGAAAATGAGAAAGAGAGTATTGTAAAAACTTGGTTTTTATGGTCTTAAAATCTCTTTTTTAAGTCTTAAAATGTAAAATAACTAGAATGGTCGACGTCAAATACTCATTGCCAGAAGACAAAATTTGTCGAACGGGCATTTTCAGTAACAGGCCAAAACCGTGAAACTTTATATTCTTTATAATAAAGAACATAGCATTACTTTATTTTTAAAAATACTGAAAATTCATGTTTTAAAAATCACATCCATAGGTTCGCGCAACAATTTTCAATTTTAATTACAAGTACAGGACTAACAGACGATTAAATTTTTACGAAAATGGCATTATATAATTTACATCACTCTTGGCTCTACAAACCCTGGTGGGTCTTGGACTCCTTAAGAGTCGTTTTACATAATTTACACTATATTTTTATTGTTAAGGGACGAGAATTAATTAATTAATGATCCATCATTGAACTGATCATATTCAACTCTGTTAATTATTTCAAAAAATTACTCACACTTAATTAATATTCGAACAGTTAAATGGTTTTTAAAAAATCGTTCTCCTTGTAACAATGTCCGTCACTAATGCTATCAGGTGCCGTAAATAATGATAAGGTGTAAAATAATTATGAGCTATAAAAAGTTTTCAAAAAACTCTTCCTACCGGCGTTCGATAGTCAATAATTGCGATCACATGCATGCGAACATTCTGAAAGACGAGTACAGAGTATTTCACAGACGAGCGATAAGCACTAAATTATTGGGAATTAAAAAAACAGTGCTCCGAATAAATTTGCGTCCAGTGACTTGGTGCATGAAATAAAACATTAATTTATTTCAAGAATGTTATTTGACTCAGTATTATAAAAGCCCAGGCGCGTGTCTGTCATGTAACGCTGAACCTGGGAACATCTTTTAATTCGCTATAAATACATTTTACTGTCACCCGTTTTTCAAATTCTGGTAACCGATTAAATTCCATATAACCTTATTTTTCTTCTTCTTCTAATTTCATGGTCAAAAACATGCGTGATCATCACTTTTTAGATAGGTAAAATGCTTATATTCAAATAATAATACGTCAAATATTATTTTTGTTCAATATAACCAAAACTGTTATACCTCACGGGACCATTTTCTATGTAATGTTTGGTACAGTCTCCCAAATATTTTCGGTACTATATATTTTATCTTCTCATAAATGTCTCAGATGAATCTTTACCCACTGGGGGTATGTGTAGTCGTATGGTTTTTTCGCCCGTTTCCAACACCTGCTGTTTGATTGAGTGTAATGCAAGATGTTTTTTTTTTTGTGTTGAAAACGAAAAAATATTTTTTGCTGAAAATTATTAAGAAGAAAATAAATTTAATACCGAGATTTAGGAACTCCGCAGTGAAATACGAAGTTGGAAATATTTGCGAATACTTAAATATTTGGTAGTTTCCACACAAAAAATAAAATAAGTAGGTAGGTACTATTAGTTCTCTTTTATTATCGTATGAACATCCCTCGTGTGTGTGTTATTTATACAGCTCACTGGGGAGGAAGAAAGGAATGAAAATATAATGCATTTACGAGCACCTGAGTATTTTAATATCAAAACCTTCCTAATGCCATTATTGGAATTAATCATCAATCAATAAGTAATCAAAGACACCTCTTTTACATCTTGTTTTTAACTAAAATAAGATGAAATAAATCAAATGGGATAAAAAAACAATATTAAAAATAAAACATTCAAATAAAATTGTATATTTCGTGAGATATTTTATCGTTTAAAATGGACTTTCGTTCATTTTAAAAACTTTCTCTTTAGTGACAAATATAAAAACTTAGAAGATAAATAGGCCTTAATTAGAAATTTGTCAATCGATGAAACTAAGACCGAGTGAGGAATGCCGAAATACGAAGGACTTGTGACGGCGAGGATATTGTCCGATGGGGAAGATCTAGAAGACGTTACTGGAGAGATCGTGCGGAGAGAGCTTGTTCTGAGAGAGTAGTGAGCATAGCAGCGAACAAGCTGCCGTCTGGTACCAGACTCCCAGGAAGACCGCATAAAAGATGGCGAGATAGCTGGATAGCTGTTTCCCAGGATCAGGCTCCGAGCAATGACAGGACGCAGTCCTTGATGAAGCAGAAGAAGAGTCTTTGTTAACGTCTCAAAATACAACCACTTATTGACAATTTATTGAAACAACAAGAGCAGTCTGAGAATTTTTATAGTCAGCAGACAGTATAGCGGACCGAAGATCGACACCTCGGCGGTTCACCTGGAGAAATCGGTAAGTTCAAAGTTCAAATATCGCTCTATAGAAAGCCCTTCTTCTTCTTCTTCATGTGCCCTGTCGGGTCCCCCCGACGTCGGCGATCATCTGGGAGAAAGTTTCCCTGTCCAGGGCAGTGCGGAACAGCTCTTCCACGCTTTTTATCCTTATGTTTCGAAGCCAGGAATGCCGCCTCCTTCCGACCCCTCTGCGACCCTCAATCTTCCCCTTCATGACGAGCTGAAGGATGGAGTATTTTTCGCCTCTCATTATATGACCAAAATATGACATTTTACGGAGCTTTACTATGTTAAGTAACTGTCTGTTTGTATTTGCTCTACGTAAAACTTCAACATTACTAGTCATGTCATCCTTAACATGTCCTTAACATTTTACGATGTATCCACATTTCGAACGCCTCTAGGCGATTTAGAGTAGTCACCTTCAGCGGCCATGCTTCAACACCGTAAAGTAGAACTGACCATACATAGCATTTGATCAATCTCTGTCTGAGCTTCAAGTTTAAGTCGTCATTACAGAGTAGACTTTTCATCTTATTAAAAGATGCACGGGCTGTCTCTATTCTGCATTTGATTTCCGTATCAGGGTCCAGATTGTCAGTAATAATACTGGCCAAATACTATAGAAAGCCCGAAATCGATAAACTCCTGGCCTTACGGGTATGTTTGAAATACTACTTCGGGTCTCAAAAAATCACTCCCGTTATCTGTCCAAAGCAACGTCATAATAATAACAGCGACCGTGGAAATCTGACCTGTTTCATTCTGCTGACACCTCTTTTATATTTCGGCTGAGCCGAGGATGTCGACACCATTAACCTCATTGGCTATTGATGACTACATCAACTAAGAATCAGTCACCGACTGAATGAGGACATTTTGTAACCACCAATTAAATGACAGAAAAATGAGCTCACGCGGAATCCCGAGATCTGTCAATTTACACAAACCTACCGATATTACAATGATAAAATCAAAAGATTTGACCCGAAAGTGGCGCGATTATAATTATTAACAATTTCGCAATGAACTATGCTGTGTACATAATATTTGATGTGCTTTTGGGTGTGTTATTTTTATACTTCGCCTAAGGCCATCTTGTATGTGTTAAGCATACACAGTGGTGTGATTAATGGACTCACTTTTACAAAGGGCTGCGGTCGGCCCCGTCAACATGTGGAACGAATAATACGAAAACGTACAGGCTGTCACATCACTATAACGCGGGAAGGGTGACTATCACACAACTTTTGTCTACTAAACCACTCTATAATAATTATTTAACAACTAGCTGTAATCCGTCAAAAATGACGTTACTTTTACATGTGGTTCATAAGGAATAATTATATATTTATTTTATTTAAAAAAATCTTTAAAAAATCTAAAATATTAAAAAATAAAATTTAGAAAAAAAAATTACTATAAAAAACTATAAAAACATAACCAATTGCAGACATTGGAGAAAACGCGAGAAGTCAGATTAATGTAGCTCAGTCATATATTGAGATTGTCACGAGAAGGTATCGAAATCTCTCGAAATGACTCGACTATTTTTGTAAATTCTCAAATGATCGAGAAAACAATAACCCATATAAATCCATCGACCAGCTTGTATGCGGTCAGTGTGTCAGAGTTATTGAAACCGGGCTAAAAGCCATAGAAATCCACAAACGAAATCGTGCAGCATGTGTTGCCAGCGCATGTGTGACCAAGCGACAGATATTCAGCGCAGGTACCTACCGACAATCAAGAAGTTTTTTTAGTGCGAACCTGAGCAATTTATATGTGTAACGTTACGTGTAAGTAACGTGCATCAGTATATGTGAGACAAGTTATTCAGGAGTGATAAAAAGTGCAGCGAAGTTTCTAGAACGAACTAAGAAAATTGGTGCGAATTACTAATTTAATTAGATAACTAGTGTGTGAAACATTTAGTAACGATGAATTCAAAATTGGTGCTCTTATTCAGTTCGTGTTCAGTGACTTTGCGTAATAAATAAAAGTTTAAATTGTTTTAATATTTCATTCGCCTATCGTATCCACGTCCCGTGATAATATCATGAAAATAATTGCATTTTTTGAATGTTTATTATTAAAAATAAATTCATGTTGCGTAGATGGCGGGACGCATATATGTCTCTATATTTACTCCATATAAGAACTCAAAATCAACGGCTTATGTGAGAAGAATCTTCTAATTTTTTGGTCATCGCGCAGAAGAGAAGATAGCCTGGAGAACCCTATTACGGTGGGTCACATCAAGGGTAGAAGATGAAGATGAAGGTCCCCCACTCGTTGGTCTGGCCAAGTAGAAAAAACTACAGGTGCTCCTCTGGTGAGAACGCTAAGATCTGCAAGACCTCAAAAAGCTGGAGGAGAGTAGTCGAGAGAAACATCTCACAAAACTTCACATGCGCTTTGCGTGTGTGAATGTATCACAAAGTGCTTCACATTTTAAGGAAAACTTTCGTTAGAAATACTTACGAGGCATATTCATAAAGGGCCGTTAGATTTCGACACAGTAGGTATTGCTATCCAATACTTAGCATCGTACTGATAACGTTCTCACCACGCTTTCAACACGGTATTGCAAGCTATTGCAAGCCAATACTTAACCACATCACCAACACTCACAACAACACATCAGCCCTCAGCCCAGATGATGGACCATGCAATGGGATCCTAAACTTTTGCCAGAAATGTCGTAAAAATACGGCATAATACCCCAGAAGACACAAACCAGAAAAAAGTTTAATTTACATATCTATTTCACTTTTCCACATAATTGCTATTTAGTTCTAAGCACCTTTCATAACGCTGGACTAGTTTCTTTAACACCTTTCCATAGAATTTCACCGCCTGAGAATCGAACCAGTTAACAGCGGCAGTCTTGGATTGTCTACCAAGCCACCGTTTCAAATGTAAGAGGAAGTAGTCGATAGTTGCAAGTACGGAACTATATGGATTGTGGTCAAAAAGTTCCCAAAGAAAATTTTGAATATTTTCCATAGTTACGGCAGTCTGTGATATCAGAGCTTGTCTGTGATAATCGTACATATAGAGGTTCGTCCAACTCGCGGAAATTCATCAGCCGGAGTACTCATCGTCAATCGCCGAAACTCCGCAGTTTTCGGTTCGCTTGTTCAACGATTTCGTCGGTCTGAATACTGGACCTGCTGCTATACTCTTCAATATGCATATTAAATAAATAGCCGATAGATGACCCCGCATGCGTGAAACTGTATTCAGACCCGCTAACATTTAAATATATGCCGACGGCCCTCATTTTATAAATATGCTTGTTTATTTATTTTATTTACTTATATACGCCCATAACAGCTTTTTACACAAAAAAATATTACATTAAATTCAAAAAGTGTACACATTAAACAATATCAGAAATAAGCAATAAATGATATAAGCAGTGAAAGTATCAGGTATAAGCATTAAAATATGAGTATAAAAATTAAAATTAAAATAAAATTAAAATTAAAATATAAAATACATTAAAAATATAAAATACAGAGCAGTAATGTGTATAAAAAAATATATATTACACATTATTACATGTATATAATAACAGCAGTTAGTAATGAAATAGTATTGTCTCTTTAAGTGTAAACTTTATTTTCAATAGACTGTCGTCAAAAACATCAACCATATAGCCAAATTCATTACCAGTCTTTAATATTCTGCTAATTAAGGCATTCGACTGGTAATTCGTTTTGGAATTTTGGCAATAAAATGTGACAATTTGTCGAATTCTATGTAAGGGCGGGATATTATACTTGATACACGCTACAAGGTCAGGGCTATCCAACATATTATTTACAATTTTGTAAAGAAGAACTATATCACAAATTTTGATTCTATTATATAAGGTTAGTAAATTCAGTCTCTTCAATAGGTTAATGTATTTTATGTTTTGTGTTGGTATGCTTATCTTGTAGTAATGTATCTGAGAAATTTGCCTTGAACATGCTCAATACTGTCTATATGTCCATTATAATATGGAGACCAAACTGATGAGCAGTATTCTAATTGGCTCCGGACAAGAGATGTGAATAATATTTTAATGCTTTCAATTGATTGAAATGGGCGTGATATCCTTAAAACAAATCCCAGAAATTTTAGAGACTTACAAGTTATCTCATTTATATGCTTAATAAAAGTAAGTTTTGAGTCGAATAATTCACCTAAGCCACGAATACAGGAAACATTTTCTAGTTTGGTGTTACATAGAGAGTATTCATAATGTATTTTTGTTTTTAATCTAGTAAATGATATAATTTTGCATTTATTTAAATGTAAGTAAAATTTATTCATTTCTCATCATACTTGTATTAAAAATACATTACAATACATAAAATACGTAAAAATACATTACATTATTTGGAAAACATTACACTAAAACTGTCGGCTTAATTCACAGGTCATTGTAATGTCTTAAAATTCTTTGTAATTGTTTTTTTATTTTTTTCTGTCCAGTAAATAATTGAGTCTGTTAAATAATTGAGGAATTATCTATTGTTTGGTTCGGTCACCGTAAAAGTTGTTTATTGACATGTTGTAGAAGTGATAAATGTATCAGTGTGTCATTTGTTACCCTTATCAATACAGCTGATTTTTATGAATCGCATGTAGAACCGCATCGCAAATGCTTTACGTCGCTTTAGAATTGTTGTTGTAAATGTATAATAAATATACAGATAAATGCATATGATATTTTTAACATAAATGTATTTTACCACGCTAATATTATCTTCACGTGTTTGTCTTTTTGTCTGGACGGAATCTTATAATCGATATTTCACCCGATGTCCAATCTGAACAGAAATTTTTCACACAGACGTTTTTTTGATGACACTACTTGAACGTATTATCAAATTCACTAATTAATGAATTAATTCATCATAATTAAATAATCAAAGTTTTATATGGGAGATTAGTAACTAGCTCACCAAAAAATGACGTTTGTTTCCTACCGAAGTGATTTTATACTCTGAGTAATATAATAAGACAAAAAGATGAAAATTATTTAACATGAAAAAATATTTTTTTAAAAAAACACATGCATGTAACTATCTAAATGTAGTACTAAAAAATTAATTATCGGCCAAAAAATGTTTGTCTCGCTCCCCAAATAAAAGCGTAGGCACTTTCCCTCCATCAACAATAGAATTATGTAACCTATATCAATGCAGTAAGCGCTCACCTTTTACTTGGGAGTTTGAGACAAAAATTTTTTGGCCGAAAATTGATTTTTTACTTTTTAGTACATTTCAATATAAGCGCGGTTTAAATTTTTTTTCTATTAGAGCGCTTTGCTTACAGTAGGTGAAAGTAATAAAAGTCTAGGCGAAGCCTGCCTAAAACTATGCGAGTTTGTTTAATTTATAAATACACGATACACGACGCGGGCGGGCGGGATAATTTCCGATTTACAAATACCTACAAATTTCCGATTTACAAATACCTTCAAATGACGGCGCACGTTTTGAAGTGTCATCGTTCACTTTAAAAACCATTTATAAAGCGTGTCGTTATATTGAACGGCAGCCTTCGAGGGAAATAACCACACGGAATATAGAAGGTTCTGTGGAGTACAGACAAGAACCTTTGCGATAAATTCAAAAGCGTTTGGTTAAACTCAACAATGAATTCATTACTGAAATTATTTAATAAGTAATTACATGACGAAATTTAATCGGAATTAATTAAAAACGTTTCGAATTTTTATTTTGCCACGGGATGTTGTTGTGGGTGGTAAATAAAACATCAAAATAATTTTAAAAAATTATAAATTTCACCAAAAAGTCACTGGACACAAACTTAGAGAATATTTCATACACTTATTATCTTATTTCTTAATACGTAAAAATCACCTTTAGTCCTTCGTCCGGAAAACACTTTTTATTACACTGCTTCTATTGCATCGATCACTTTCACGAATATCCGTTCAATTTCACACGTAAGTACTTCTCGCTAGTCGGTAGCTACTCGCCTCTTATTTATCATTCGCTTTACAGCGCGATGGCTTACTATAATCGCTACGGTTTGTCGCTGGTAAGGACGCGTTAACCAAACGTCAAACAATGACTGATGGTTCAGTAGCTGGCCGATCTCCTTTATAGATAAATGTCGCGTCGCAACGTTTCGAAAACTTACGAGATGAGGTAGTCATTTCGAGAGGTTTCGATAGTGCGTAATTCTGCCACCTCGTTACAATATTATAAAATAATAACTAACAAAAAAAATCACATACCTTGTGCAAGGCTATCATCACTATTATTTACTCATAATAAGAATATCTTTTTAGTATTGGCAAAATTATCACTTTTAATACTTACAGTACTAATATTTTTATATGTATGTTCTGAGAACACAATTACTAGATTTATCCACTGCGGGATAATTATTTAATTGAGCTAAATTATAGAGGTCTCACAGAGATGAAGCAACATTCATCTATTACATCGTAATAACATCAAATTTTAAAATATTATGTTGTTATGTAAATAGTATGTTCCAAATAGGAACCATCCGTATATTTCAAGGAGCTATGCTAGTGACATCTGGTGTCTCTTTTCATGAAACATTCTGCTTACACAGATTTCGCATCTGGTAATGATACGTCTATATTTTTAATGTGTAGTGTTAAGCAATATTTTTTCAATATATATATATATATATATTATTCCGAATTATTTAACATTTATATTAGAATACGCCTGAAAATCTGTTTTTTTATTTTTTTTTGGAATTAATGAACGTTGCATTCTGTAGAATGATCACTTAAGCTAGCTCACACAGGCTCACAATAGCTTTGTTTCTGTGAGACTTCTATAATTTATCTCACTTACAGTAGGTACTATTAGAATTAACGGAACATAAAACTTTAAATCTCATTATCTCTGAATGCATATTCTTGAAAGGTAAAAAATTGTTGTAATTCACAAACAACAATTAAAGTAATGTGTTCGTATTTTGTTATGTACGTTTTAATAACAGAAGTTTATAATAAATATTACATGTGCTTAAATAATGTAGCTTTATTACGATCTAAATAGTGGTTGCCTTTGTACCAGCACCCTTGATACACAAACAACTCAGTTTTAATTTCACACCGGTGACAGATGTTCCGAAAAGTCCTTGAGCAATCACGAGGCAGGTTGTGTTATGTAGTTGGGACACTGATGTTATATTTATTCTGTGGGAAACTTCACGTTATTTAGACACCCAACAAAATAAGGGAAATTATTTACCGGAAACGTAGCTCCGTACATTACAAATTAAAAGTTATAACATTTTAACGAGCGTTAGAACCCAAAGCAACGCCCCATAATCAACCCTTAACTTTTCCTTTCATCTAAAGATAATCAATATGTACGTTGGGCGAAAATAATTTATATGTGTGGCAAGTTTGTATTATTGGCATTTTGAAATTCAATATTTTAGGAATATCTTTAGCAAAAATAATCAGTATTCTGTGTTCCATCAATTTTCCATCGATTATTTTCCCTTGAATTTTAGTTACGAGGTTCTGAATTTGATAGAAATTGCAGACAATGGCACAACTGCACATAAGCATGGAATAAATTAGGAAGAACTGAAAGTCAGGAACGTTAAAAAAATAACATTCTTTAAAAAACAGGCGCATTATGCGCAATTTTTGACAGCGACAAAACCACAGAAGCAAATCTGAGCGAACATAGACAACCAGCGAGTAATGACTATCTACCTGTTTGTAGAATTTTCTCGAGTGACGATTAGTGCAAATTACGAAATAGTGTTCCAGTGCAGACCCACCGATTGTTTTGTAAACAAACGCTCCTAGATCGGTTCTGCTCATTTGCCGCCTGGTTGGCATTTTTAAATACTAAAAGCAGCCGTGCAACTCGTTATAAAAGACAAGCGGGCCGAACGGCTGCCATCCAAAATTTGGCGCCATTCATTTTTTTTTATTAAGAACACATATTACAAAAATATTACAAAACTTCATTACTTCATTATGATATAATTGTAATATATCTACCTACTGGGTATTTCATAGTTAGTAGTAATTATGTTTTGGTAAATTTTTACCAAAACGTAATTAATTTCGACAAGACCTCTAAATGATAGATTTAGTAGATTAAATACTGGAATAGTAAAATATAAATTTTAATTAAACTCAAGGAGAGATGACATAGCTTGTGGTGATGCGGTTTGTAATAAAAATGCGGTTGTAGAATTATAATAGTCCATTGAGATTTGTTCAAGTGAGAGAAAGCGTTCTTTTTGGGACTTCAAATTCAAGGCGAGACGTTGCCTGGCACATACGAGATGAAAACAGAAACGATGATCACATCATGAATCCAGACCCCAAATTAAGCTGAAAAATCCTACCTTGAGATGCTGGATGCTGGTGTGACGGGAAGCATGCCTTTTTCTTCAATGATCCTGGTCCAGCTGCAGACACAAACTCCAGTCGATTGCCGAATAATTAACGATAATATTGAGATGACACAATCCATGGCTGCGGTTTATTCAAATACAAGTGTTTGTGCTGGTTTACAAGATAATATTTCTTGAACAGTGGTCCAAAAAACGAACTTAAAATAGATGCGGTAAGTACAGTATGCGGTTTCTTCACTCGAAGACAATTAAAAAGTGAGATGCGGTAGCAATAAAATTAATTACATGCGTTCGAGTCCATACAGGACAACAGATGTCGTTAGGCATATCAAAGGGGAAGGTCGACGGAGTGGGATAAATTAGGAATAAAGAAAGAAAGTCCAATCCAGCCACAACAATCGTCTCCATTTTTTCAGTTCTAAAACTGGCCAAACCACTGTGTTTTCTGTGAATTTTAATGATTTCACTCATACATTATTGTTTTTTTATGGTATATCTATCTCATGTGTAACCATTATATCGAAAGTCATTTTCCCCATCCCCTCAACTCTGGGGAAAGAGATTCAATGCCGCCCTCGTAAAACCTGAAAGTATCAATCGAGTTTTGTTACTTTGGCGAAAAAAACGCCGTCTTTTGACACTTCCCGTCACGTGACGGGGTCACGTGGTCACGCGTGTACGGCCGCCATCTTGGGGTTATAAAAAGGCTCTCTTCTGTGTAACGGGGCGACGTCTGGAATAAATTTATGACACTCCACCAGAGCGCCATGAATATGAAAAACTTGATTGATGGCTTCGACTAGGGCCGAAGGCGTTTCTATTAAAATGATTGGATGGATTTCGCCAAGACTGACTTATTTTGCGAGAGCATAAATACGCCCAAATCTTGTCTTTGCCACAACAAATGGCCACTTGGAAAAACAAAATAGACACGATTTGGTAAAAATGCTCAAAGGGAAATAAATATTTTTTTAAGAGATTTATATTTCATTTGCTTTTTTTACTATTTTGAAATAAGTAAATGTTATTGAAAGACGGAGATGCTAGTGGTACAAAACATACACGTTCCATGAAATGTTCTGAGTTGAATGAATCTCACGAAATCTTAAAAGAAAATATTGACAATAATTTTAAATAACGATAAAGTTCGGACCACTTAAGTGCGTAATAAGATAATCAATAAAATAACATTCACAAAGAATGAACATATACATAAATAATCATAAAAAATATTTAACATACAAACATACTCGTAGTTTCATGAAAAAGTGTTACATAAAATTCTTTGTAGCTTTATGAAACTCACATAACGCATTTTAAAAATCAAAAAATAATAGATGTGTTGGTCAATTATGGTCCGAATCGGTGAATGTTACGTGTGTGTAAAGTGAGCACATAAGCCAGCCATATGATAGGCGTAAGCCCTGTAGACGTCAAAAAGACTTGCATTACTACTTTTCCATATGAATAGCATTGTCTCTCTGTAAGACATCTATAATATAATATAACAAAATGGTAACCAGAAGAAATTGCGCACTGTCCGATCCCTTGTAATATGTCACTTTCGAACAACTATGAAAGACTTTATAATACAGTACATCACTCGAAGATTATCTAAAATATTCAGAAGACGCCTAGAAGCGATGGAACCTTCTTCTAAATACTAGAAATGAAAAGAATGTTCTATGCTGAAGCATATGGTTTTTAATGAAATGCGCTATTTGCTTATTAAGAATTTTCAACATCCAATTTTTTAGGAAAAAATGAAAATTAAAAAACTAGAATAATCTTCAATCTGATCGCATTTTCAAACCCTGGAGAAATGGATATATATATCACGGAGAAAGAGCTGTGCGAGATAGCAGATAACTCGAACATTTTGAAATTTAAAAAAAAAAAGTACTTGTATCAAAATAAACAACTTCATTATCAGAGTAGCTTGTTGGTCTTGTGGTTAGGACTCTCGCCTCGTGATCCAAAGGTCGCAGGTTCGAATCTCACTCCAGACAAGCAAGTTAGTCCTATTTTCATAGCACAAGCGTTTAGCTTAATTTGAAAATAGTAAGAATATTGATGTGACACGAATTCCGTGTTCGCATCTCTATTTAAAAAAAAAAAAATTAAAAAAATATTAACTTTCTTTTCTAAGTTTGTATTACGCACACTTGTTTCAGTTTTCATTTCTCATTTCGTCATTGCAAAATTGCAATAAGGAAACGATGTAACTCACGTATAATTTAACAAACCTATTGCGCACGATGCTCGTCTACTCAAATCTCGATACTCTTCGGCACACATACACGCTCGTTTATAATAGAAAGAGAGAGAGAGAGAGAGAGAGAGAGAGAGAGAGGAACGATTTCTACCAGTCAACTCCTACCGCAAGCCGCGTTAAGGAATTTCGTTCCAAATTAGATTTATTATCATTGTTTACGGCGTACATTGGTTGAAAATTTCAAAATAATTTGTTAATGGAATGTTTTTAATTTTTTTTTTCAAAATCGGTTTAAAAGTTTTTGAGAAATTTTCTCCACCAGTCTGTAAAGGGTAGTTTCGAGAAAACCACACAAAATAATGAAATTCGTTTAAAAGTTCATCCACCACGCTACCTTAAAATTATTATAACTCATCGAATCTGTGCATTTGAATGAGTAATGACTCAAATTATTCTTAGAACTTCAAGCTACATAAAATGTATGATAAATATACATATACCTGTACCTAATCTTCTCTTCCTCCACCCCCATCCTGACTCCTACCTCTTCATCCTTTTTCTTATATTATTTAACTCATTTCTTAATATACTTTTTCTTTTTTCACATTCAATTATTCATTCTTATATTGTTTATTGCTTACTACTATTAATTAATTAATTCAAAATAATTAACTAAAAAATATCTCATCTAACTTTGTTCTTAATATTTGTGAATTTTTTTAATTGGTCTATGAAATGAACACTATGCTTTTTCACTATATGTATAAAAACTGTTAAGATTCCTTAATAAATAAATAAAATAAAATAAAAAATAAATAAAAACTTAATTATCCTCACAAAATAATGTTTATCCCATAATGAATCAGTTACAATTTAAATTTCCAAAATAAAACAGGGAAAAAACACAACCATCACACCCATTGCCAACGAAAAAACACACTTGTTTTGTGGCAAGAACATCCCATAGGGGTGAAACACCAGGAAAGAAGAAGAAGAAGTTTTTATAAAAGTCAAGGTTTTACCCCTAAATACAACTCATACGCCACTGTTACTTAACAGACTGATTTTATATATTCATATCATCAAATGGGTGGTTAAAAAAACTTTAAGAAAGCTTAGTACGTTTCTTCTCAAGTTGCTATATTATACTCATTTCCATTTATAAATTTTAATATTTTTCTCCCTTGTCCGTGTTAATTAAGGTTATTGAGTGTATGCTACCATCCCCTTCCGTGCTAAGGGGAGAACTTATATTAAAAATGTAATCAAAAAAGTTTTCCAATGTACTTTTTACTCCGCCAATACTTTGAAGTCTGAAACAAAATCGATATACATTCAAATTTTCTGTTTTACGATTACAAACTTCTGATAATTCCAAGGGTAAATACCATTCCAAATACGTTGTTAGTTTTTCTTTTAAAGAATACTCCTAGAATCCAAAAACTTTTTATTAACACGTCCGAACCACAGTAAAATCACAGTACACCCAGAACAATAATTTATCTCCGGCCTGTCGGCGAGTTATTAGCCGACTCTTGCGTTGACGCTAGGGTTGTCACTTTATTTTTACTCCCTTTCTTTTAACTCGTATCGTCTGAGATTCCGACGCATAAGGTATACACTAAACCTGAATAAAATTCAATTTCTTTTAATTGTTCAAAAATTGATGCGCCGATTTTAATGTTTATGTGGTCCTTTTCGAACTCTTTGCGAAAGACCTGCTCCATCCTCTCTATATTGGCAACAAAGTCATGAGTAAATTTCGATCTTTTGCATAATTTCTGTAATTAGTATACCTAGTTTCTGCACTTAAATTGCAAGAACATTAACATCAAGGTAGACTTTTAAAAACTCACAGTCTTTGTGATAATCAACACACCTTTTTAGTAAAGCACCACAAACATAAAAAAGGCATTTTTTTCAGGAAGCGCATTTTTTTTTCTAAAGCGTCGGCTGCGAGCGCGAATGGCACCGAAGGCACGGCCCTTACTGCCGCCGCCTTGTGCCCCCATACTCTATGTCAATGTGTGCGTCACAGTGCGTGCGTACACGGCGCCGAGCACACACGCACACATTCTAATGGGTAGCGGCCAGTTTGTATGAAGACGTATTACTGTTCTTAATATCCTGTGGTAAAACTTACCAAAATAACTGCAACAAATTTTTAATACCCATATTGTTTCTAAAACCCCACAGGGAAAAACGAATGTCCCCCGCAACGTCCGGCGACAAATTATTGTATGAACGTATTAAGTACCAACCACTAGGCTTTGCGTGGGCATTTTTGGTGCGGTTTTATGGCACGCGCCTTTTACGCGGATGTGCGTGAGGGGTTGTCAATGTTTTAAAAATAAAAAAAATTCTTACAGAACTATTGACTAACTGTAGCCCGTCAAAAATGACGGAACTTTTACATGCCGGTTCCTAAAGAATATGATCAAACCAAATATGTTCCATTAAACATTTTCTTCACACCAGCGCAGACTGACCATCAATGCCATCTAGCGTTGGATTTTGCACCAAACAATCAGCGTCATCGTTGAAATATGGAAAATCAAATATGTCTCCGAGAAAGCTTACTAAATTTTTAATAGTTATTTAATTATCATTTTGAGAGGTAGGAATATACATTTAAACATTTATGTCGCCTTACCAGAATAGGTATTTTTTATTTTTTTATTATTTTTTTTTGGGAAACTACAGTACATCATAATAAGTAAAAATATTAGATCAAAAAAATTTCGTTCAATATAACCAGTGAAGTTTCCTCGAAGTTGGTAAAAGAAAACTAATTTTAAAAAAATCATTTTGGGAAACTAAAGTACAATGTAATAAAAAATATATATAATATCTATAAAATTTATATAATATCTATAATATAATAATAATATATATAATAATATATATAATATCTTTAATATATAAAATATTTTTTAAAAAAGTATTTTGGGAAACTACAGTATAATGTATTAAAAATATATATATATATAATATCAAAAAAATATTCGTTAAGTATGACCAGTGAAGTTTCCTCGAAGCTGGTAAAAAAAAAGTAAAAAAAATGATAAAGAATATGTGATAAATAATGATAAAGAATGAATAATGATAAATAAGGTAATGCATAAAATGGGAAAGGTGGTAAGAGGGGGGGAATGGGATTCAATTAAAGAAGTATCAAATTTATTTCAATAATCTTAAATGAGATTTACCAGAGGCGTGCAGTGGGAACAAGAAGCACGACTTTTTTCTAAGCACATATTTTAAAAAGAAACCGAATATGTCATAATATTCAAATCCATATAATTAACATTTTATTCAGACTTTAATATTTCATAATATGCTGCCAGATAAATATTCAATTTCAATATTTTTTCCGAAATATACGGTTAAATAAAAGTCATGCTTCTTGTACCCACTTCACGCGTCTGGTATTTACTTATTTATAACTGATACCCATTAAATAGTAATAACGACTTTTATCAAAATATTTGAACATTTTTTTAATATTTCCCCTGCCGGCATTTAATGGTACTATTTTAAACCCTGGTAATTGTGCTGAGCGGAACATGAAGTGGTTCGCGTCTTTGCTCACTGTCTTTTTGACTGGTCACGCAGACTATATGTAAGCATTTTTATGTTGTAATAAAGCTCAAATTATTTGCTTTTTAAGAAAATTTAATGGGACATTTTCATGTTTATTTTCAATTGAAATATTCGAAATTTAAAAACAAGTTCGTGGTTATTTTTTTAAACAAATCGAACTACTGGCACCAGACGTGGCACGAGGTTGTGTACCAAGAAATTTACGTTTGTCTGTCTATACACTTTGCCGGTCCGTGGTGTGTACTTTTCGTAAATTGCAACGAACTTGTGCTGTGCTTGCTGCACGAGATGCGAAGGTAGAAAGTGGTGAGTGGCCTGCAACGCGCGACCATCCTCTCTTAGTGGGCGCGCCGATCGCGTAATATCAAAAATCTGATTACTTCTATCTTCTGCCTTCAATTTCGCCACCCTCTAAGAAACAAGTATCAATTTTATTATAAATTTTAAGCAAGAGTATTTTGTCTTTATTTATTAACGTGTAGGTATAAATAAAAATAATGTCCCCCAAAAATTCGCATAATGATGTCAAGAAATGTGTTGCAGATATAATCGCCTCCGCCGCTGGCGACAAATCACCGTGAAATATGGTAATGTGCCCGCAGAAGGAATGCCTGTAGGTAGGAACATTATGGCGGGCCAAACAACAGGAGCTGTGGAATTTTAATCGGAAAATTTTCAATGGCGCAAACGAGAAAATGTGAAAACATCGACAAAATACAATGTAATTATTTAAATAAATAATATTAACAAAGCTTTTATTAAATTCAATATTTAAGGTAGACTAGCTATGCTCGCGCGGCTAGATTTTTAGTACACTGTTTGGATCATCACAGAACTTTCTAGAACATTCTCCTTCCAGAACTTTCAAGAAATTTATCGAATGTACAGGAATCTTCTAGACACACCGACGCATTCCGCCACTCAGATTAGAACCGTATAGAACCTTCTCCTTCCAGAACTTTCTAGAGCAGGTTTTTCCGGAGCCTTTTAGACTCACCGACACAGTCGGCGCGCCTATTTTAAACAATCTGAAGCATTTGCGGCCTTCCCATAACAAAACAATGTGTTAGAAAGCACATTTTCGTCACCCACTCCTGCCCATGCACAGCCAACCCCATCAAACTCGCACATTTTCTATGTGACACCAAGGGCTATCCCCCACCATAACTACCGGTGGGTGGTTGTGGCTGGTTGTGGAGAAAACTTGGCGGGTAGGGAAACACGGTTTTATTTTTATATAAATATATTGATTTCCAGAGAAATACTGCATATTGCCTTCAATTTTAATGTTTTAACAATTCATTTACTGCTTGTATTGTCTTTATGTGGTTTTTATTTCTATCTATGGTCTGTTCAATTGTCCGATATTTACTACATGACACTTGCTTCATGTAGTATTCGCGAATCTATATTTGTTGGCATTAACGTCTCGACCCCCCATCTCCCTAACTCGTCATCTTACTACTTTCCTCTGTTCACTTTTGACAAGTTGACTAGTAAGAATTATTATGTAAAATTATCTCCGAACATCGACCGTTACTTCCGGAGCATTCTGATCACCATCGTGTTAAGTTTATTTTGTCGGCTACGAACATAACGCGTGTGACCATGTGTGTATGAAATTGTATATTTGCCGATTCATCGAGTTTAACCATCATCTATTTTCGTAATTCCAGAAGTAAGTCGTGCTTCCATGCCCTCACCTTTCATATACAGTCCACACTATCGTTCCCATTTACCTTTCATTTCCCTTTCTCTATTCCTGTCATATTATATATCCTAATCTTGCTTGATTCCGGCGATTTTCATCTTAATAACTTACTTAACCGGCACTTTTGCTAGCCTTCTTATAGCACATTTCTTACTAGCCCCCTTTTATTTTGTATTAGATCATATCCGATAATCATGGAGTGCATGCGGGTACATTTTTTTCCTATCTTACATTTTATCCTTCTTTTTTATATCTTTCTTACAGAAACTGGGTAATTATTAATTTATATTAACTATGGTAAGAAATTAAACTTAATTTTAATTTAGTACTTTTTCAACTATATTAATCAATAATTAAGTTTGGGTTTTGTTTTTATGATACTCGTCGTTCACCGAAAAAAAAATATTTTAAACTTCAAATAATTTTTAGAATCGAACAAAAAGATATTATAACGAGTATGAGCACAATGTTAAAAATATTTTATTATCTTGAGATAATGCAAAAAAATGTTTAGTTTTTCTAGGCAAAATTTCCAATTTAGACAAATTTGAGGTTTCAACGTGAACGAATATTCAATCAAGTGAAAATAATTATGGGTAGCTAGAAAAAGGTGTCATACGTATAATCGTATATAACTCGTTGTCCAGTAGGCTTAAGACTAGCTTGGCAAAGGTTGATTACCGGTGAGGTCACAATACAATTATGTGAATTACCCAAGCCTGATTGTTTCTGTGACGCTTAAATTTTTTTTTAATATAAAAATGTCAAAAAAATGTGTATGGGACATCACCTGAACACGATAACCTTATTTCTTGTTAAATCACAGCTAAGTTCATTAGTCGCCATGTTTCTAAATTCATGCTCTTTTAAAATTTAAGAAAAACGATACTGTTAAAATTGATACTACGAAAAAATCAATCATGTATATTCACACAGAGATGAAGCTACTATTTATGGCTGGAAGGCATCATTTTTCATTTAATCATAAAAGTTACAACTATTTAAAATGAATACAATAAAAAACCTATGCACACAGGTTTTCGATTCATGCCGGTATATAAAAGAAATTTCTTCCAGTCAGAAAAATTACGTCAATTACCAACACCACTTTTGCCTTCCATATTTCTTGTTTGCTGTTTTTGAATTGAGTTTGTAAGAAAATCTAAAGTTCGTCAATTTACGTTTTTCAGCATATTCTGGAAACTTCTTCGTCAATATGCAATTTTTGAAAAATAGTCCTTTGTTCCATTCACAATCCAAAGTATTTTTGTACAGCCAGCCACAAAATATCCACGATATTTTCAGAAATAAGTTCATGAAAATGAAATAATCTGATAAATTTCAAATAAAACGTGCAACGAAAATCGGTTTAAAAGAATTTTCAGATATTATGAGTTGATCACGTGTACGATAACATCAGCGGGCATTTTTATTTCGTACAGAGCACGCAATTTTTTGTATAAACAGCATCTGTTTATCCGAGTACTGAGCATGTTTGCGATCGACTAAGTCAACAATGTGAGCTTTTTGAACGTGTATACAATAATTTCGTTATATGATGTGCTAATCTTGTATGATATTATTGAGAGACGTTTAATCTTTAACGGAGGGATGTTTTTCAATAAACAGTAGATATATTTGTGTTGAACATGCTAAACATAAATTTAGTTTAATAATGGGAAGCTGTTCATTCCGAAAAAGTAAGACTTATTGAATTTCTCCAATACAGTGTAAATTTTTATTTGCCTATGACTATACATATAATCTTATAAATATGGGTTGCGACTATACTAGACACACATCGCCATCTAGCGACGTGCTAACCAAGCAGAGCTTGCGTAGCCAGTATACCAAATAGGCCTTAAGACATTATTAATCTGCCGTTGCTAATTAAATATTTATACAAAAAAAAATATTTGGTTTACTTATTAATTTTTTTCAATTTTTCCTTTATAATTCCTAGAATAAAATCAAAATTTAATACATTTATGTAATTTTGCAGTAAAAAACAACGTGTATTGATATTTTATAATATCAGCGATCAAAAACTGATTCAAATCACAATTCGCGATATACATAAACAAATAATTACCTTAAAAAATAAACGAAAAGGTAAGTTAATATAAATATATTATAGATTTCTCATAGAGGCGAAATTATATTTTTTATGGGAAAGTAGGTATGAAAGTCTTTGGATGTTCATAGGGCTTACGACCTATCGTACGGCTGGCTTAAGTGATCACTATACACTATGTAACGTTCACCAATTCCACCCATGAAACACTACCCCATCTATCATAAGCTACGATACCTCGTAAGCACTATGAGCACCCAAAACATACCAACATACCAATATAAAAAATATATCTTCGTCTCTGTGAGACACCTATAATACATCTTGATTAATAATTTCCCCCTGGAGATAAAATCCAGTATAGTGTTCTTGAAAAATTGGGACACGCTGTAACGCAGCTACCTGTACACCTAAGCTAAATACCTAACTATAAAGTTTAATAATATAAGTTTTACGAAAAGCCCAAAGCTTGAGACTTTAAGCTACCGAATTAAGCTTTATTACGACTTTTGTGACTTTTAAGCACACACTTTATTCTTTAAGCTTCTAGATAAAACTTAAGTCGAACTTAGAACTTCGGAAGTATATTTACATGAAAGCTAATATTTTATTTTTTTTTGTTAAGAATTTATATTTTCAAAATTGGCCAGTCGTGATCTATCTAGTGGCTAGGAAAATTCCCCCTCCGTTGTGTCCGTAGCTATCCAAAATTCTTTTGATATGTGGTGAAATTCGTATTCCTATTAACGCGACTAGACTAATATAGAACGAATTCTTACCTAACTATGGAAGTAACACACGCACGAAACTAATCCGTACTCATAATTACCATAAGGTATTTATTTACTTAAGATGGTAGAACGCCTAACCGTTAACGACTCGAATTCCACGTATAATCTTCGAACACTTATAGACGAAATGCCAGAGACATTCATATATATATATATACATGTTTTAACATATTTCCGAAATTATTTTGGCCCTTCTAGAAACCGTTCCAGAATTCTACAGTTTCGCCTATACGAGAGATAGCCGATATCGTCCACGTCCTGAGTCGGCCTAAAAGCCAACTATATGCGGCGTAGCTGAGGAATAAACGCTAGTAGCAAAACTTCCTTACATAGTACCGCCATAACTATAATACCACCGGGGTTAAAATACTGTAATATAAAACAATACAATCGTTGCCAAGTTAACGGCATACGCTAAAGATTCCGCCCGCATTGATTATCAACATCTCATAATAGCAGCTTAGAACAGTGTCAGCACAACCACATGCGGCACCCATTTATGACAGATTTACAAGATATAATAGCATACGTTATATTCAAAACACAAGTAAGAAACCTACCGATAGCGCGTCTCACGTTGTCCAATCTGCTCAATCTGTTCATAGTACATAGTAGGGGAAGACAAACATATATATATTCACAACAACTAGGCGCAACAGAGGCTCAGGGCAAGCTTTGTCTGACATTATCGCAGCCCGAGATTCTAAGGGAATGGAAGATACAGATTTGTAAGTGAAATTTAAGAAGTGTCTAACCACTTCTGTTCAAACGTGGATTCTAGATGCCCCCCCCCTGTAGGGGGAGGGGGATGCGGCCCCAGAGCATCGCCGCATCCGGTGGTTAACTCCTGTTTAGACATAACCTCCCACACTAAGCTGCAGACCAAGATCAAGCCGAGACTCTATTGCTCCCGCTGGAATCCCCCGAAGTCCTCGCTTCCCGGCGACAAACATATCAGGAAGAAATCCCGCGTCTGATATTAAGGTTTGTATATTATCCCGCGGG
>JADDOH010011698.1:0-112432 GCA_016648135.1 Agrypnia vestita
AAAAACCAAATGAAGAAATGAATGATGAAATCTCGCATCAAGCTTATGAAGCGTTTATTAGTCAAAATTACAATACCAATTCATTCAATGGCCTAAATGCATCGGCACGTGTTTGAATATATTTGAGAATGTTATCATAATTAGTATAATCGACGGCCTAGATGCAACCTCACATATTCAAAATCCATAATTTAATTTTCTAAGCGAGAAAGTTGTTTGTTTTCTTGTACCCGCGTAGGCATGTTGCAAACTTGTCTAGTGCACTTCTACAATATCTCGTCCTGGCCCTTATTTCTGTGCGACAATGGTCTGCTAACCGAAGAATTGCATTTAAAAACTACGAAGTCATACCACGCCAAAAAAGAAATTGATTTGAATTAGGAAACTTCATATAAAATTCTTCCGTTTAAAATATGGAAATATGCCATTCGACTAACGTGTGGAAAAGGGAGTCGTTCTAAAGAATCCAGCAGATCCAATTCGAATGTGGACTGCTTTTTATCGCCACATTAAAATATGCAAAAAAAAAACTGTTAGAAAAGAAGATATTTGGGATATACAGCCTCTGTAAAGGTTGACTAAAGTGCAAGTACAGTAACTCTGTGGGTGTGGAGACCCGGCGGAGTACCAGTCGAAGAAGAAGAAGAAAATTCTAACCAGGTATATCAGAATTTATTCCTCCATTACAGATGCGGCAGCAGGTACCTACGAGAATTGCAGGTACCCAACACTTGCTTAACGAATGCGAAGAAGAATACTATTATTTAATATAAGAATACTAAATCTCGCCCCTATACGAATTGATTGAGGAAAATTATTGAGGAGGCCAAGACCTACCAAGGGTTGTAGTGCCAAGAATGATGATGATGATACGGATAGATCGATTCGACCTCCAGCCCTATAGGAGGGTGTGACGGTATCTCTTGTTTCTTATTATCTTCTTGTGGTAGATACCTTTACATATTTGTTTACAAAATTATAGTTATAATTTTATTCATTACTGGCCGTTTTCTTGCAACTATACTCGAGTGAGTATAAATAAATATTATTCGTATTTTTAAATATAGCATTAACTTTGTGGTTAGACATAATTATTAAATTTAATTAATTAAAAACCTTGTATAAACCATTTTGAGCAACTTTATGTCTACCGGTTTCGGTACCACTGTAACTTGGTCAGGACATACTCGTCAGGGCGGACGCATATCGAAACCGGCAGACGTAAAGTTACTCCAAGTGGTTTATAGAAAGTTTTTAAATAATTAAAATTAATAAATATAATTCCTATATTTTGTTTCAGTTATAAATGAAACCGTCAGTCTCACAGCTTGAGTCTGGGTTTGCGTATATCAGAATTTGAACGACATGCTCTTAAAGTCGACCTGTCGCGTCGCCTGAGATTTGATGCAGGGCATGGGTCAGGTGGGGTCATCAGTACGGGGGAGGAATCCCTGCACACTGTGTCTCTTTGATTAGAGCTCAGCATTCAACAAATTATGAATGTTCGGTTAAGATGATCGTGGCCTATCAACACAGAAACAAGAAGATACTTCAACATCTCGGAATACCCGTGTATGGTCAGTAGGTACATATATACAGAGTTATTTGTAAAACATTAATAACCTCGCAGGACTTTATATATATATATATATATATATATATATATATACCTGCCTTGATTATTAGTCGAAAATGTTCAAGCTATTATGACCTAATATCAATAATTAAGGAGATATGCGACATCAAAGTTTACATTTTTTTTTCAATATTCCTGACTTATTTTATGTAAAATGTTGGACTATCATTACAGTAACTTATATCGAATATGAAAAATTCATTCCCTTTAATACAAATCAAATAAAAAAATAAAAACCTTCGAATTCCAATTGGAAAACATTCCAATTAGAATTTTTTCAGGGTTTTTATCATTTTATTTAACTTGTATTGTACGAATGAATTTTTCGTAATCGATATGAGTTACTGTACTGTATACTGTATTGATAGTTCAACGTTTTACAAAAAATAAGTCAGAAATATTGAAAAAAATGGAAACTTCGATGTCGCATATCTCCTTAACTATTGATATTAGGTCAAGATAGCTTGAACATTTTCGAATCATAATCAAGGCAGGAATATAGTCCTGCGAGGTTATTAATGTTTTACAAATAACCCTGTATTCTTCTTGTACTGAGGAACTACGTACGCAGACTATGGATGAAGCAATGACTCGGCAATTGGGTAAACTTACTGAGACACACTGCCAAGTGAGTGAGCCGGAAAACGATAGCTGTCTGCATTGTCCAGACGATCGCCAATCTGAAGTGAGACTATACTGGAAAGGGACCTGGAGGATCCTGTACTTCCGTGACTGGGCAGCAGAATCAAAGGTCAGCCTCAAATGCCGTGGGCTGACAGCCAGAAAAAAAATGCTGGCCTCGTGGATGAGAGCTGATGAATACAAAATGGATGGTGAAGATGTAAAAGAAAAATGCCATGCAGGACATGATTTTATATACGAGCAACTGGACGTCTTTGCCAATAACTGTATATTATTCAAACATATATTAAAAGGTATATTTAAAGATCACTAGTAATTTGTCGAATTGGACTCAAATAATTGATTGTATGTATATTTTTTATTATAATATTACTTTCAATGCTTGTGCTAGATCTTTTCACTCTACATTAATACTTTTTTTGGTTTTTAAATTTCTATTATATTGTGTTTTTCTTATGCTTCAGCTTTTTATATACATACTTGCTTCTTATTTTATATTATATGTATCTTTATATATTTATATCTATATTTTAAGTATTTTCTTTTCTCTTTAAATTATCTATATATTCTAATTATGTACATTTACCTATCTATTGTAAAAGCCCTATAGGGCGTTAATTAATAAATAAATAAATATTGTAGTACAGACAAGTATCTGGTTTCATCATATTAAGGAGTTACTCCACCCTTTGACATTTGATATTTTTAAAAATCTTTTTTATTTATTTTTTATTTTAGCTTGAAGTTCTAAAAATAATTTCAGCCATCACTAATTCAAAAATTCTAAAAATTAGTAAAAAAGTAGGTGAATTTTTAAACGAATTTCATTATACTTTATAGCGTTTTTCTCGAAACCCTTCTCAAACTGGTGGAGAAAATATATTAAAAACAATAAAGTCGATTTTGTTCAAATTTTGCACACATCTTACTGATACCATTATCTAGCATGTAACATAAGATTTTTTTAAATTAAATTGGGCTGTTTATTTTGCTTATTATGAATTTTAAAATAGATTTTTTTTTAAATATATTAATTATTTTCAAATAAGAAAATAATTAACTTTTTCCTTTCTGGCGACATGACCATCTCATGACACAAAGATTCCTTTACGGGAGAGCACGTAACTCTGCCATTTTGAAAATTTCAAAATATTTTTGTTAAAACGGATTTTGTATGTACAAACTTACGTCAAAAAAATTTGAAAAATTTGTTGGTGTGACCCCTAGAAAACTTATTTTTCCTTTCATATCCGAATCAATACATTTCCAGTTGTGACGCCGTCCACCCAGCTTATTTTAGTGATCGACTCTATTCACACTGAACATTGTTCCCGTAGTGTTTACGCTTCTAGAGCACGGAGAACATGTGCCGTGTATAATTTTGGTGTGCAAAATTTAAATTCAGTTCAAGGCCACACATTCGTATCACTATTCGTAAGAATGTTGCTTGCTCAATACGATATTTCATTCCAATGAATCGAACCCAATTTTATTTTAACCTTTATGCAACATATATTATTTTTTACATTATAGTATTTTTACTCCCTTTATTTTAACTCGTGTCGTCTGATTGATTGACGAAAAAACTTTGGATCGATTTTTAACCCTTTTCCCGTGATCCAATCGAGCTGAAACTTTGCAAGCAGACTCGTGCGACGATCAAAGAGATCTATCAAATTTTCGTTAAAAATAATTATAGTATAATTTTGGATTTTTCAAATTTTTAATGGTTTTTTCATACAGCTCAGTAAGTTGTACGGAGATTCCGACGCATCTGGTAGACACGGAACCTGATAATAGTATAATTTTGGATTTTTGCAAAAAAAAATATTACTCCCTTTCGTTGCGTCGCCCGACCGAAGCCCAACGCGTAGGTTAAGCGCCAAACCAGTTTCCACTAGTAAATGAGAAAGGGAGTATAATAAAAACTTGGTTTTTATGGGTAAGTTTTTTACGTTTCTAATTTCTTCACTAATATTCCGTTTTGTTTTATTTATATTGCTAGATAATAAGAAAGACAATCGAATTGGTATGTGTAAGCCGTGCGTACGTGGCACATTGTTTCGTTGTGTTGGTGTTTATACCGATAAACACCAACACAACGAAACAATGTGCGTAGTAAGTACGTCTTTTTAAATGGAAAGAGGTTTACTTACAATTGAAGATCATAAAATAGAACAATGACGACAATTAATGCATTTATATTGCTGAAACGGAATTGAAGATACAAAGTATTAGTTTGCAATACACAAGCATGAAACATGAGATCCTTCTGTAAAAGTCAAATGCCGCATTGAGCAACTTCGTGTAACCTTTATCCGCGTGATAAAGATGTTCTGAAGTCATGACATCACAACCCTATATGATGCGAGTTTTAAAGGCTCTATTGTTAAAACCAAATATTAGAGGATGGCTCAGATAACAGCATCAACAACAGATCGCCTGTCTCGACACAGATTTCTCTAGAGACAGGCCAAAATCTGTACAATTTTTGATATAGAAATAACAAATAAAAAAAAAACATGCTTGAAGAGATGTATGAAAGTGAACGAGACAAAAGTAGTGTGTCTGGAAAGAAGAATATGATGTTCTATATTCTCCGCGGCAGGTAGAGAAACGCGAGGAAATGACGTGATTAATTAGTTAGTTAAGTAGGGAAATTGAAGACTTTCAAGAACCGTTCGGGTTCTGAGAGGGACGCACCGCACACCCAAGGCCGTTTTACGAGCAATAGCTCCCATATCGGCCCTACACTTTCGCCACCCAATTTGGCATTTTTTTAATGCTAAAGTGGTCACCCTCCCCGCGCACTTAAACTCGTTTCAGTGCCTACATACTTAATATATACGACATTAGTAAATTATATTTATTCACAGCTTTTTAAATTGCATTTGATGCACGCCCTTGTGAATTACTCACCTACAACATAGACAAAGATCCCCCAACCTTAAATTGCTTTAACCTTAAGTTCTTGCAACCTTAAGTTCATCTAAGCCAGGGGTCGGAATAAGCGGCTCGCGAACCGCATGCTGCTCTTTAGTCTTAAGGCGATCGTCTAGCAGAGTGAGCAAATTTCACCATTTTTTCTCATATCTTCTCTTGCGTTTTTTATCACATTTTTGTAGGGAAATATCTTTTTTTAAATTTATTCATCAGGTTACGTATATTTTAAATACGAATATCTTGTTAAAATGTCACAAACTAAATTATATAATTGATTAATAAATTACCAAACCTTCCATGTATAAAAAATGAAGAGAATTGCTCCATATCATTGAAAGATTTGGCAGATACTTCGTGGTGCAACATTATAATTTCAAATATGTTTTAATATACTTTGTAATACACACACAATATGAGTTATTAATTTACAACTATAGTTTCGAGAGGAGCAGTCCCTCTCATCATCAGGTATACTTATACCTGATGATGAGAGGGACTGCTCCTCTCGAACTATCGTTTGTAAATTAATAATCATATTTTGTGGGAAGTCACAAAGTATATTAAAAGAATTGCTCCACTTTGTGGGCCTTTTATGACTGAATGGCCTGTTGAGACGCCTTTTTTATTCAATAATATTACAAAGCAAACGTTTATCTTAAATTTATTACAATTATTGCAAAATCTGTTAGTTTGTTCACATGCAATTTATGTTTAAAAAAAAACTGTTTTTTTAATTAATTTTATTTTTGTGTGTTTTTTTTTAATCCTTTTTGAATAGTTTATAACTTTTTTTCTTTAATAAATTAAAGGAATAGACATTATTATTTTAAAATTAATACAAAAAAAAAACAAAAAATTATTCTCGATTTCATATTTTAGCTATTTAATCAAGGCACTGCGTGTGGTGTCATAAATAAGATATGAGAAAAAAAATTGGGAAATTTGCTCACTCTGCTAGACGATCGCCATAAGCTCAGAACTTCAGCGTCAACTTCTGACAGAATTGCCAAAATGTTTTCAAATGTAATAGAGCAGCAAGTCGATGAGTCGTGTAATATTTGTGATACAGCACAGATAACCTTCTTTGTGCAATATATGTCGGCATAGGATCCCAAAGAAGAACTTCTTAGACAGCCGCTGCTCAAGGGACAAACACGCGCAGAAGATATTGCGAATGCTCTAGAAACGTATCTGGAAAACACTGGAATTGACCTAAATAAAATAATTTCCATTGCTACTGATGCACCTAAAAGTATGACAGGCGTAAACAAAGGAGTAGTTTCAATTTTTTAGAAGAAAAATTGACCACGTAATTCTCCCATTCTTGTTCCACTGAGTACATCACGGATATGATGGTAAAACGGATGAAAATGTACAATCATGTATTCAATTAAAAATAAATACAGTGCCGGCAAACATCTTGAAATTTTACGGCGTAGTGGGGGGAAATTTTTGCATGTACCATTCCACCAACGAGACTCAAATTTTGTCTTCTGCGCATTCCCCCACTACGCCAAAGAATTTCAAGAAGTTTGCCGGCAACTGTAACAATATGTCAGATATAGTAGAGCCATCAAAAGCGATGCAAAGACGCCGTTCGTATTAAACTTTTAATTGAAAATTTTTTCCCCAAAAATCATATATGTACATTAGTGATGCCGAATAGTATATATTTACCGAATATTCGTATTCGCCGAATATTATCACGAATATTAAAAACAAACTATTTAAAACCGTACGCAACGCAAATTACGGTTTGGCTGTGCACCGTGTATGTATCCGAACGTGTGTGTATCCGAACACACCTACCTACTCCATTATCGGTGATTCCCCTAACATTGAATGAATGGATTTTTTGAGTTCCAAAGTTGTCAATTGTTACTTGTTTCACAGTATAAGGTTAGGTGCTCATTTCATGTAGTTTTTGTTTTGTAATACGTATCGTTCGTTCCATTTTATTTCCGTTGTGTGTAAAAGTGTTAACTCTTATAAAATAATTTCAAATTAAATCTAATGACAAGCGTGAAAAAAGTGATATTTATTTTCGACCGCTGGGAATGTACAAAGATATGAAAGAAATGTTGTGCTTTTTGAAAAATTTGCCGGTGATAAATTTTAATTATTAATACTCTTAGTAAAAAAAGAACACTGGTGTATAATTTATTACCTTGTTGAATTATTCGTATTCGTATTCGTATTCGTATTCGTATTCTTCGGCTTGATATTCGTATTCGTGAAAGTAGTATTCGTTGCATCACTAATGTATATAAGTATATTACATGTATGCGGCTCTCTGGTACCTTTTCTTTATTTCCAAGAGAATTGGACTCTTCTCGCTTGACGAACTGCCGACCCTGATCTAAGCTATTATCATCGAGATGTCTTTTAACAAGGCTATCATGCGTCAAAATCCGGTTTTCCGATACTCATTCTCTAGCGTCAGTTGTTTATGGCGCCGTTAACACTCACATCCTACATTTTCCTTACCACCTCCTCCTCATACGTTAAAAATGTTCAATATACACACCTGTGCAGATTAAAAACAGAAAATATGACGACGTCTTTTTTGATCTAGCGCATGTTTTACCTTCGCTCAGTGATGATCGGGGATCGAACCTCGACTCTGGAGGCCCTCAAGTTAAACCATCAACTTTTTTTAACAGCACAAGAACATAGATTTAAAAGAATAAGAAATTGATGTGCCACGTTTACCATTACGATTGAAATAAACTTTCTTAAAAAAATATCGTTATTTGGCTTCTGAAAATAAAACTCGAATAGGCATGATGATAGTATCAAAGAATAATTGATTTTAGACAAGAAAATATTTTGAAAGGATTCTAAAAAATGATCCAGTTTTAATATACACATTGAGATTAATAAGATTTTCAATCAAATAAATGTATAAAATTGTGCAATCCACCATTTTAACTGAAACACCAGTCAGAGCGAATGACGTCACGCCTCAGTACCCATCACCGTGTCTTTGAACCGTTGCCATAGACACAATGCAATGTTTACTGAGGCTTGACGTCACATAGACGAAATGACAGCTGCGGGCGTTTTAGCACGAAATTAAAAATATGTAGATGATAATGCAATTATTTGCGTATAAACTTAGTTTATTACTGAAATAATGTTGTTTTCGAATAATATATATGAATGAATGAAAGAATGAATGAATGAAGAAATAATGTACCTAGAGTATAAAATGTTATTTCAAAATCATGCCTATTATAATGTTGTAAGGCGATCTATTTGCCATTTGAAGTAAACAATTTGCGGCAGTTTACCTGCTAGATGAACTATAGCTGAATCGATTTTTGTCAAATAAAGTTAGCGATAGATTTATCTAATCTAGTTCATTCATAATATTTTGAGTTTTTCCAAATTTTTCAGAACACAGTAGAACTGGATTTTGTTCTAGGGACATCATTAATCAAGATACATTGTAGATGTCTCTTAGAGGCGAAATTGTGTTTTTTATGGAAAAGCAGATATGAAAGTCTTTGGGTGTTCATAGGGCTTACGACCTATTGTACGGCTGGCTTAAGTGATCATTTTACACATTGTAACGTTCGTCAGTGACAGTGACATCTGTGTTTAATTAATCGCGCTAATAACAACGTACATATGAAACGGGTTGCAAAACTTAAATATAGTAACTTATAGTGATTATGAAAAATTCATTCGTTTTAATGTAAGTCGAATAAAATGATAAAAACCTTTCAATAATTGAAAAAATATTTTTTACAAGGTTTTTATCATTTTATTTGAGTTGTAGTAAAGCGAATTAATTTTTCGTAATTTCTATTAACTGTAATGATAGTTCAACTATTTGCCAAAAATAAGTCAGAAATATTGAAACAATATGCAAACTTTGATATTGCATATCTCCATTAACTCATATTAATTAGGTCATGGTAAAATATTTGCTGCTAACTATGAGACACCCTGTATATCATCCTTATCTGTAACTTCTTTTAACAATGTGTACATTTTAGTAGGTTAAGCGCATACTTTCTTCCCTTTTCTTAGAGCCAGAGTTTTTCTTTTGCACCAAAATATGCAAAGTCATGCCTGTAAATTTTTACACTTGTGTTTAGACGAAATATGTAGATGATAGCAAATGAAGACCCCATGGCAAGAAGTTGTTAACTAACGTTCAATCATTTTGAGATAATTAGACATTTGCATTTCGCCTTTGAAAAATATGTTTTATTGCTAATTCAAGATTAATTTTTATTGATTTATGTCACTTAAATATCAAAAAAGTATTTACAAAGTAAAAAAAACGCATTTATACATAAAAAAATAAAAATATACTAATTTTCCCTAAAAAAAATGTAGTTAACAACCATTTTTTCGCCTCTGAAACTCATTTTTAATAGAATAACACCTTTTTAAAATTGGTAAAACACGAACATCAAACAACCCTTCCAATGTTATCTGTTTTTACCATCCATTATCCAAAATTACAAATAAATGTTAATTAATAATACAAAACATGGTATGTACCATTTAAAAATATCGAAAAATAATATATAAGTACATATTATAATAGTCTTAATAAAAATAAATATATGACAGTACTGCCAGAGTAAAATTTATATTAACCATAAGTATTCCAATCAAATTAAAAGGCGTGTTAATTTCAGAATGATGGCATGAACATGTTATTATTGAAGATAACATGTTCTTCCCTTTAGTAACTGATTTGATTTTTATGAAAAAGTGTAGTTAACATGATTTGAACATGTTCTAATTATTTTTAAGTTCTGAACTTATTTCCAATGGAAAGAGCGTACAATATTTAATTTCGACGGCTAATAAACTGATTTTTAACAAAAATGTTAGTTAACAACTTCTTGCCATGGGGTCTTCAAATTTCTCTTCGGCCAATCCCCCTGGGACGAATGCTGAACTGCTGGAAGAGCATCTCGAACGGAAGCACCGATATTGCTTGCAGGGTTGCATCTTCTCGTGTTGGACCACGTGACTTTCTTCATTACATCTCGCTTACAAGTTCTCCAGATGGTCAAATTATCTGCCACAATTTTGGCCAAAATTTTGAAATATTCATGTTTTGTTGTCGGCCATCTTTCATATTCGAGAAACGATAAAGATTCAGCCCTTGGGTTACAACAAGAGCAGCTGAGCAGCGTTTATTTTGGCGGCTACTGAGGCCTGTCTTTATCTTTACCTATTACTTCATCATCGTACGATCCAAAAGTATGATAACTCTTAGCATTATTCACGATACTGAACTCCGGCGTGATCTTCCATTAGGAATAGCATGAGGTCTCATGGAAGGACGTCGACCTCATGCCATCACTTACCGTACACATAAATAATGAAGACATTAAAGAGGTGAAAGAAATAAAATATTTAGGATTAACGATTCGATAAACTAAAATTCGACAAACATATTTTAATGATTACAAATAAAATGGCCATAAAGCTGGTTTTTTAGGCAGAATAAGAAAGAACTTAACATAAAGCATATTAATTACTGTTCAACAATACTATTTTCGGGAAATAAAACTGAGAAGGAAAAATTCAACATGAGAACTATCTTAAGATGTAACAAATATACAAGAATTAGCGATATGGTAAAGCAACTAAAGGTAATGACAATGAGGCAAAAAATGATACAAAATATCCTAGTCTTGTTACATAAAATAAAAAAACGATTAGTTCCAATATACATGTATAAAAATATGAAATACAATTTCGAGGTCCACACTTATCCTATGAGAAATGGGGGAATTTTAGGCTTCCACAAACGAAACTGGCAGGAACACAAAATAGTTTGTACAATAAAAGCCTTAAATTATTTAATGAGCTGCCAGCAAATGTGAAAGAAGTGAGTAGTCCCACTACTTTTTGTAGGTTATGTGAGGAATAAGTGTAATGTATGATCATGTTATGTTGTTTCATGTTTATTTATTTTTTTAATTTCTTTACTTTGTACCAGATGTGAAAATGTGTTTCTATTTATGATTTTTTATGTTGATATATTTTTGGAATATTTATGTTTAAGTGCTATGTTAATTTATGTTTTAATTACTAGATGTTAAATGTCTTATTTTTTCAAATAAATAAAAAATATACAAACAAACACAAGAAGTACAAGAATGTCATAGCGTACACTACACATCTTTCTTCAGTGATGTGGTGCTAAAAAAATAAGTATTTCAGGACTATAAGAAGAAATATTACTGCGTTACCACAGTCACAGTATAGTAAAGCATACAGTATTATATCTTCATACAAACAGCCGAAACGACACCCTTCGAAATCTCGGTATACTTCGAACTGCTCAGTCGCCGCAGGGCTTTAGTAACGTACGGACGCAAGCAGTGTGAGACGCTCCCCCGCATACATTTAGGTCAATTTATGGCACCCCAAACCATAAAGATTCAGTCAATGAGCAGCCCTGGTGCGTTTTTAACCAAGTTTAAGTACCAAGCGGCCGTAGGTATTTATTTCAAGGACACTGCCAAGTTAACATACTGTATGTATTTATTATACTGTGCCACAGTATAATAAATACAGTACAGTAAAATTTATTATACTGTGGCGTTACTTTTTAAAAACATCGTATAAATAACCGCCGCCACGAGAGTGTAGAAGATAAGCGTACGTTTTGTCTATTTGTCTCGCATTATTTTACCGAATAATTCCTGAAATGTACGCCTGTTTGAGTACATGTTTTATTGCTGCCCATTGCATACAATGGTCGTTTCCGCTGTCGGTGACTCGTAATTGAATGGTCGGCAGTCAATTGCAGGAAGTAATAGAAGTTTTCCCCATTGGCAAGGCTACAAAATTGTCTCACCTTAAAACTAAATATCCCGCCATGACACGCCGAACATTTATGGCAAACAACACAAGTGAAAGGCATTGATGAGATTATACATATAAATGTAATATATGCAATATTTTAAACCGTACGATACATAACCGTTCACGTCTCCTGGCATTCCGGCCACGGAAGGTCATATCAGCACCGGAACGGTACATTACATATGTCTGATTAGGTGTTTGTTTGTATCAAATGGTTAATTTAGGTTACATTGTGGCAGACAACTTCACTTTTTTGTAATTAATTATGCTGTCTTCGCTGAAAAAGTGGTTAGTTAAATTAAAAGACATTTCGCGGCTGTCTTGTGGGCGCTACCTCACCCACAGAGCCTAGCAACGAAGCGTGCTTGTTGATATAGTGGTGAGACGCTTACTTAATTCGGAAGTTCGAGCTTCATCCCAAAGACCTCAAAATGTGCCAAATTATGTACCCCTAATAAATTGACATTTTATGATAATGGTATTTTAAAAATTTTATTTTATTTATTTTAAAACAATCGTTTAGTTATATTTATTTATTTGTGAGCTCCGTTAAATATTTAGTGCGCAATCCTTTTGCTTGTATACTGGCATATATAAATTATCTGAGAACTCTCACTTTCACTTAACTCACGTGTTTTAGGCATTATAATATGTGATTTGGAATGTTTAATTAAAAATTAATGAAAAACCGCGCTTATATACTGTTTAAAATATCTGTAGAGTAACGATTCATCAATAGAAATGTCCAAAAAACGAGTAAATTGAGTATTTTTAAATAAACCACGTCCCCAACTGGAAAAGGTTGGTATGGCAGGTAGTAAATTCCATAAAAACACAATACAATCCAAAAGGATTACAAGGATTACCACGAGAAATACAGTACTTAATATTACAGTATGCTTAGGTGCTTAGGTACATTTGGTTAGAGCTCTATTTTCACCGCAATAGTATTTAGCTTAGATATAAATTAGAAAGGATATTGATATGTGACATACCGAATCTGTATAGGTATATTTATTTTAACCAGTCGTGTACCAGAGCGCAGATCTGCGCTCCCTAGACACGTATGCGAATTCGGCCCATTTTACCTGCGTTTATGGGATTTTATTGGTTGTATCTCAAATTTTTAAATGAATGAACGAGTTCTATTTATCAAGTAACCTAATTTGCCGCGCAAACCGGACAAAAAATCATTCAAATGTCATCTTCGAACCACGCATTGATTGTGCTATTTATCTGTTAAAAAAAGTGATTTTTCAAAATAAAAAAGTGTTAAAATTAAGTATTTTTATATTCTTTGATATATATATTTAAAACGAAAATATTGAAATAAAATATCTTTATTGTTATTGCTTCCATGGTTTTATTCGATAAAAAAGTGCGTATATTTCTGACAGAAAATTTCATTACTTATTTTCATAATTAATGAATAAGTCGTGATTGTACAGGTAATTATTGAAGTCTGTATATTGAGAAACCAGAAACTGCAACTTCTTAGAGATTATTGCTGATTTTTACATGAATATAACCATCACAAAAAAGTGTCTAAAAACAGCAATCGTGCGCGAAATTGCGCGGCAGACAGGGTACATTCCGCGTTACGTACGGCTGGCATACGACCGGTTAACTCAAAAAAACTAAAAGAAAACATCGACCCTATCCGAATGCTTTCTGTTAACAACTGTTAATGAATTTTAATTGTCATTCAAATCTGTCAGCATGGTCAGCAACTCAGATGCGCTCCAGAGAGTCAGAACTGAGAGAGGTTGTTGACAAATATCAAAGTCCAAAAGGTTTCATACTTGGGTCATGTGCTTGGAGGGAAAAAGGATGCCCTTTTGCATTTGATCATTCAGGGCAAGAGGAGGGGAAACGAGGTGTCGGAAGGAAGCAGATCTCATGGCTTTGCAATATACGAGATTGAACAGTGATAAGGACGGTGGAAGAGCTGTATTAAGAGATGGGATATATATTCTCAAGTGATAGTCAATGTTGGTGGGACCTGACACAATACTAGGAGAAGAAGATTTAAATATGTGTAAGATAGATTGAAGAATGAACAAATTAGGAATTAATATAATGTTCGTTGCAGCGTAGTTAACAGGGCAAAGAAAGAGAATGCTAAAGAAAATATATGACGTCAGTGTTAAAATCAAATTACTGGAATACGGCCCTGTTAAGGCGGTACATTCACTGCAAATGCATATTTCGGCGTTTTTTACGAAAATGTGGGTTTTTATTATTCATTTATATCAGAATGTATATGATAGATTGCATTTTTTTTAGGGCGATACCTTAGATAGAACCTTTGTTCTTATATAAAAGTAATAAACTGAACATTATTTATAATAATTAAGAAAAATATAGGCATTAATCCACAGGCCGCGGCAAAAAAAACGTTTTTAATGTTCCCGGGCAAAGTGTGATTCGTTTAAAATTTGTATGTAAGCATAATATGTTTTTTCATACATATAAAGTTTACTTAATTATCTAGAATCTGTACGTAGGAAATTAAGAAATATTCAATATTAAAAAAGATATCATTTTCAAACATGCTTAAATATTTACGATTTTTGGTCATTTTCAAATTCATATTCATATAAAAAGATGATTTTAAACGATATATTGTATCTATATTCGCACTTTGAGTCTTCATTCACTATTAAAAAGCTAATTTTTTTTATAAAAAACACGTTAATTAATATTCTATAATAATAATATAAAAATAAAAATTCTATAGTATGAAATGTGTCGAAAAATTACGCAGTATCACAATCCGCGCGCCAGCCGGGAGAGGCGGACGCATTCATGTAGTCCGATCATTTTTTCTTAAAAAAATCACTTTAAAACGTGTTTTTATGCCAAATTTGACTTTAGTTCAAAATAATATTCGAAAGCAATCTATTCATCGCAGATAATAATGTTTTTTTTAGCTAGTTTTGTATTAAATTGCATTTCTACTCATAACCTAATATTGAACGCATGTCACTTTTGCCGACATGCTCGCTGACTCGCTATGTTCGCGTTGATGTCATTGTTAGTTGAAAGTCGAGTAAGATATTAATTTACGAGATAATTTTTAAAATATAGATAAATGGTTTTTAATTTTATTTTTAATTCAATACATATTGTTGTAGTAGTTTTTTGTTTATTTTAAATAAAAATTATTTAAATTCAATTATTTTCACAGGTGTTGTGACATTTCAGTCGGAAGTCAAAATAATATCTAAATCTGCTTATTCGACAAAAGTTTTAAATTAAAAAACAGTGATATAAGAAAAATTGTTGTTTACTTTTTTTTACAACACCTAAATTATTGGAGAAATATACATACGCTTTTTTATATTCTAGACTTAAAACATTTAAAATTCTAATAATATTACGCGAGCATGACTTGCGTTCCCATATATTTTAAAAGTCGGTACTCCATATGGTTGTCTCGTTTCCTCGCAACCTTTCTATCTCACAAGGGGACACGTAAAAAATACGCTCTTGCAAGGTTTATCTGATATGACGTTTGTTCATGTCTCGATCTCGTATTGAAGTAGCATGATCTATCCGACACATATCGCCACTCTGACAGCTTGAAAAATGTATGTACCGCCTTAAACAGCCAGTTTCATCAACCGAATGGTAATCTAGTTTGAATTTTCTGGAGTATTCGGCCTTGTTTCTACGATCTTTCTGGCCGACGTTTCGGATCCCATTGCGGGGTCCATCATCTCATGGGCTGACGTGTCTGATGATGGACCCTGTAATGGAATCCGAAATTTCGACCAAAAAGGTCGTAGAAACACGACAGAATACCCAAAAAAACTAAAACCAAAAGTCGTGTTCTCAGAACATACATATGATAGTACTGTTAAAACAAAAATATTCTGTTTCACTCTCTTTGTCTGTTATTTGCTGATTGCTGTGGTGGAATCTCGTAAATGATTTTTCACCAACATCTTGACTAGCTACAATTCTTAAAATTTCAACATTTACGTAAAATGGATGACTCAACATTATTAAATCTCATTGTCATATTTTCGACATGATTTGCTGATTACTTTGAGTTAAATTAATAATCACGTCACTCACATTAAATTAATAATTACGTCACTCTCGAGAAGAGCATGCCGTTCGAAAATTTGTTTTATATTTTAAAACAACGTGTTTGGATACTGCATCAAAACATCGTGTTTGGATACTGCATTTAAACATCGTGTTTGGATACTGCATAATGTTAAAAAATCGATTAGGAATGTATGCAAAGAAAGACCAAAGAGTATGCGTAAAATGTATGAAATTGAACAAGGCAAAAGTGATGTGCCATGATGGAGGGTGTGGCGTTTTATCCGGGAAACGGCGTGATGGTTAGTTCGTTAGTCATCCCTGCCAGGACCATCATCCGCTAATGACGTAAACAGAATTTTAATTTTGCGCCGTATTAGTATGACGTCGACGCAATGAATGCAGCATGATAAAATAATTTGCCAATTATTTCAACGCAGTCGACGAGGGGAACTTTTTAATAAAACGCGGAAAACCCACATTCAGACTAATCCAATAATTAAGCAAATTAAGTACCTTGTAAATACCATTCCAGCTGTTGGCTACATACGTAATAATTGGACTGCTCAACAATAAACAGTTAATTCACTTGTTAAATATATTTTTATCATGCTTGATGCCTTTGAAATGCGGTGCTGGAGGTGAGTGGTTAAGGGGGAATACCTACCTAAATATTTTGAAAAAATCGATTTATAAATTTTTCCATTTTCTTAAAGGTCTTAAGAATATCTGGTTGTAAATTTCAAACTAAAATTCAAAAAATAACTAAGTTATAGCTGATAATAGTGGCATATCTTTGTTTATTTTCATATAGTGCTCAATTTTCAAACACGTATTACTAGAAACTATGTATTGAAAATCGGTGACCAAAATATCTCGGCAACCACCGAACCGATCAACTTGAAATTTCTAGTGGTTATTCTATACATAATTATCTAGTCATTATCGTAGTATTTTTTTTAAATGACTTAGTTTTTTTTATCGGTATAATATACCCGAATTTTTCCTTAAATAACGCTATTTTAAATTCAAACGCCCGCCATTTTGTCAAAAATCTGTATTTTCAAAAACCCCTGAGTCAAAAACTAAATTATAATATCAATTTTGATAATCTTTTTGTTTTTTTTTTATTCTGATGATTACAGATGAAATGAGAGTGGTCACCGCGGAGGACCTTTTTTTTCGTTATCGATTAAACCCAATTAAACCCAAGAATTTTCCGACAATGTTGAATATTTTTTTATAATTTTTTTTACATATTCTTAAAAGTATCTACTTTTATGTAGAAATGATACAAGTACCATGAACTAAATGGGTTTTCTTAAAAAAATCACAAAAATTGCTCTTATTCGCGCTTCGTAGGTAGGTATTCCCCCTTAAAATCCCAATAACATTTTTATTATTTTCTATTCTTAAATAAAAACACTTCATATTTCCTAATACAATCAGTATAATTAAATAAATAAAAGTAACTTAGTTAAACACCACTTATTATATTTATTTTCAAATCCAACCAGGTTTCGCTAAGATCGTAGCTTCTTCAGGGGGAATCAACTGCCTAAACATCCAAAAATGGTGTGCTCATATGCTAGTGTGAAAGGTGAAAGGACGGAGTGCCAATAGTGGGGGTAGGGTGTGGGATTTCGCAGGAAATATTTCTATTAAGAGGGAACATATTAATAACATATAAGTGGTGTTTAAATAAATTAGTTTTACTTATTTAGTTATAATGTCTCACCACCAAGTGTTTGCTTCCTTCGAAAATTGGACAGTCAGTAAAATAATTTACATACATTTCAATCAAATATAAGCATCACATATTTCTAAAGCTTTTTTTTTTTTGAAATATTGTAGGTATTTGTGTAGTCCTTACTGTCCCCTGGCAGTTTACCATACTTCGTTTGCTGTGCAACTGTGCGTGATCGAATTTTGGAAATGAGTTTTCGATCTAAAAGGTAATTTTATTACGTGTTTTATTCCTGTGCAGTGATCATCTGCATGTTGTTTTTTTTACAAATAATATTTTTTACAAAATTTATTATTTTGCAGTAGTCATCGCATGTTGTTTTTCAAAAGTGTTGTTTCCATTGAAATATTTATTAAATGTAACCCTAATTAAATGTGATCATTTTTCTGATTGTCATTATTTGTAATATTTCTAGCATCACTTTAATTTATTTGCATATACATATATATATTGAAATTTTATTCTCAGTGCTTTATTTTAGAGTATTATTATTTTATTTCTTCTTCATTAGTCATAAATAGTATATACTGCTACAGTAATTGCTATGAGGGACTTTTATTGAGTTATATGTAAAATATTTTTTCAAGATTTATCTTGTTGTACCTTCAGATTTTTAATTCTACTTTTTTTTTTACATATATACATATAGTTTATGCTCTACGATTACTCCTAAGAATTTTATATCGGTTGCTTCTTTTTCCTGCGTTTTGCTTTCAATTTTGCCGAACAACTTGACTGATGTTATCTGACCGACGCGTCTCACCGCAGGTAAAAAAGCAAAAAGAAATCATAGAAATACTTTCTTTATGAAGAACCCTGGGCCTGGGAGAAATGGTGTTATTCATTTTGTAGTATTGTTCTTTATTGATATTTGTTAATAAAAGCCCTAGCAGAGCTTTTGCTAATTACCGCGGGAAGTGCTACCGTCATTTTCCGAGCACAAGAACCTCATTTTCATCGAGTCACGTGTTCGTACGACTGCACTAATCAAGTTGCATGTAAAATTAGAACGTCCGTAATAAAAGTTGATTTATCTGCCATTCAGTAGCGCGAAATGCTCAACCTTTTGGTTATTGAAACATTTTTTGTTCCTTTTTACTCGTTCTGCTGCGCGGCTGTTTTTGTATTCCGCATGGCCAAGTACGGCTTTACTGCACGCTTTGAAATGCATTACTTGCAAACTTCGAGACACTTTGTCAAAATCTCTGTAAGAACGTACGCAAGCATCAGTAGCGAGTAAAGATTTTTTGTTAACAGCGATTGTTTTCCTTTTATGTACGCGGTTTTTGAATTCGGCTGCAGAAATTCCATCCCGTCGTGTCCCTAATTTTGAGGCAGTACGGTGGCGCCGCGGGAAAGTCGGTTATCAGAATCTTGATATTTTTTAGTGTCACAAGAAAGGCTAGATACTTTTTATACTTACGTATACTTTGCCGCTTTGCTGTAACTGTTGATCCCAGTCAACAGGTGAGCGAGCGGACCGTGGTGCCACCTACATTAGTACATCGAAGTATTCATTCACTCATTCCCTCCGCAGCTACGTAGCGCGAAGGTATATCGTACGACCGCCATTTCGAGTTAACACGACACGACGATTATTTCTTTATTGCATTGTGTACCCTTTTCAAGAATCTGTGCCCCACGATAATATTCACGAGCCAGAAAGGGTGAGTGTATTATTTTGTTAATTTCGTCCGATTTTCGAGTTTGTTTCGCTGTGTTTTGAGTTTCAACGTGACGTGAGCGCCATTATCCGAGGATGTTGTGTTTATTAGGCGCGTACGAATGAATGGCCGCCCACGGAGCTCATATTTACCGCTACGGGACGTTTTATTTCTCGTGACGGACGCTTTGTTGTTTGAAAAGCGCCGCAGAACGATGGCTTAGCAAAGTTTTGAATTTTGAAGTGAAAATGAAATGCGTGGTGCGCATGTGTTTGTGAGCGAGATAGGGTTGCTACACGGCCTGAATCGCGAGGGACTGTCATTGAAGAATGTTGTCAGTTCCTCGTTGTCTTTTGTCGTGGAGCGTCGAGCCAATAATACAATTACAAGGATATTGTGCACAGGAACAGCTGTTTAATGAATCGTGAAACAATTTTAGAACAATAATATAAATAAAAATTATGCAAACAAAAGATTTGAGTACAATATAAACATTATATGAATGACTTGTTACAAAGTAATTTGGCAATCTTTTTACCTGCATATCTGTTTTATACCGAAACATTTTATTTATAAACGATTAAATGTTCTCACTAAAGTTAATTTCTATTCTTATAATGGAATTTTTCTCCCATAACCTTAATAATCACACATACTTTTATTCTAGCGAAAGCGAAGTCAATAACCCTGAAAAAAAAATACCAAATGTATGTACAATATACATATATAGCAAGTAACGACTAACCAAAATGAAGATTCTTATCTATTTTAGAGATTGCGAATTGCTTGTTGCCAGGTTCTTGCATATTGGTTCAGTATACAACAAGCATAAAGTAAACTGTTTCGCTGATTTCCATAATTTTCACATTAAATTCCTTAATTAAATTTTTTAATAATTAATTTATTAACAATATTTTTATATGTATGTTCTGAGAACACAATTACTGGATTATCCACTGCGGGAATATTATTTAATTAATAATAATCCCGAATATCATATATGGGGTATAAAAGCAAAGGCAACAATATCCAAAAAATTAATAATTTAAAATGTACTAAATTCTAGATTTCATGTATCTGTCCCTTCCAAAACATGTTTCCTATAAATTTACAGGCTATGTTTCCTATAAAATTTCGAATTCAGTACATTTTAATTAGTAATTCTCGGTGACTTCATTCATATTTTTTTTGGATATTGCTGCCTTTGATTTTAAACCCCACATATATACATATCTGGACTGGTTGACTCACGTGGGAGCAGCGAATATGGAAGCCCCATGTCGAGTATTTGGGCTCCCAACCCTTCTAGGATAAGGGATGAAAATGAGACATTAAAAATAATTTTGCTTAGTACTTACTCAACGTTAAAAATATAGAGGTATCATTACCAGCTACGAAATCTATGTATACTATTTCATAGGAGGACTTCAGAGGTCTCTAGCACAGTCCCTTCAAATATATGAAAGGTTTTACTTTGGAACATATATAAAACTTTCGATTGAATTGGTGAACGTTACATTGTGTAGAGTGATCACTTAAGCCAGCTCAAACAGGTTGTAAGCCCTGAGCCATCATATAAAATACTTCCATACATGTATCTCACATAAATAGCTTCGTCTCTGTGAGACTTATTTTATTTTTATTTATTTATTTTTAGGATATAAAATGCAGCCTCGAATTATCTTCACGCAATATCCTTCTTAAAATTATATTTAATGTTTCGTTCGCTTCCCTGCAATGGCAAAAACCATTTCATATACCGCACGCGCGTATAGACCACCCCTGCATAGAATGTGTTTAATGGCTTGCACTCTCGTCTTTTAATTTTGTAAAAAAATAAAAAGATTTACATTTTATTGATTTGTACCCAATTTCATACATGTCAATTGAAACGAATCACCGAAATGAAACGGTGAATATAATGTAAAAAATGTAATTTATGTAATTTTTATGATGCCTATTCGTTACCCAGTTATATAAAAAATATCGACAATTTGTTTTCATGAATAATATTGAATATTAAAATGTCTAGTTTTGAAACCCAACACTACTCGTCGAATTTGAACAGTGACATCTTGCGAGTAATGAAATATTTATTGATTCAACGGTTGTTTGGTCTCAAAAATGATGTTGATTCTTTATTTTTCGACATACTGTAGAACAGTGAGAAGTATTACAGTCGAACATCATTTTCTTAACTCCTTTCCTATATTTTATTTTATTTCTTCGCATCTCACTTTGTAAGGAATATTTTCTTATAAATATCATGTCGACGTATTCAGTGATCAATACAGTATTTTTACTTCGGGTTGAAATATGTATTCTTATTTTTTTAAATGCAATCGTGAGATAATGAATTAATACACGACTAGTAGTTAAGCAATCGGCTATGCGTTCGAGTTTGACACATTTCCAACCATATGTCAAAAATATACTTGCCTGCAGAAAAATTAAAAGTAAAGAAAATATAAATATGGATGTATAAAGTGACTCAAATTTTAAATAACCTACATAAATATATAACATTCTACATGTTCTTAGGTTTTCACGGCCACTCAGAATCTTCAAGTTTGTTTTTTTGGGGTATTATACCGTGTTTTACGACCTTTCGAGCCAACGTTTCGGATCCCATTGCAGGGTCCATCATCAGGGTTGAAGTGTTCAATCCCATTGCAGGGCAACACATCAGCCCTGATGATGGACCCTGCAATGGGATCCGAAACGTCAGCCCGAAAGGTCGTAACAACACGGCATAATACCCCAGAAAACACAAACTTGAATATTTATACACATTATATAATATCTAAATGTATATTAAAATAATCTGTACACCTCGTTTCTTAAAAAAATCATGCGATTTGATTAATTTTTTAAGGTGGCAATGGAAAAATAACGCATTACTCGATACGTTTTAAGCGCAATCATAATACACGATCATTTTGATTTTGTTCAAATTTGTAAAATACTGACATAATTTTCTAGGGCCACATTAACCGTGTAGCGTTTAAAAATTCTAATCAACAAATATTTTGAAATATTACTTAATATGATTGAAATACTCTTCATTCGATCCCACGATATGTCCTTAGACTCACGTAATTGTTTTTCTTTTGATGCAAGTGAGCGGGCTCACGTCAAATTGTAACCTTAATTCACACATTGGTATTTAGTGTCACGAATATGTGTGCTAATAATTAGTTTTCGATATTTCTGTAGCGAATTTTATCACGATAATTTTTTCATGCTACTCCGAATAATCGAGAGTGTGTTCTATGCGACAATGACACCAGCAGTTGGACAGGAATGTGTCGTGTGCCAGCCCTGGGCGAGGCCTGTGTTTATTATATTTGCATTGTATACATTTATACATGTACGCTCTCAGACAAGTTTGCTCTGTCTGTATTAGGAAGTCGGTACAGTCTAGAAATGTAGAAGCGAAGCTTACAAACAGTTAACTCGTTGACTTCTTCCATATTCGTGCACAATTTTACATGCGCAATTGAACCTTAGTCACAGGCCACAATAAGAGATTAATAAAACCTTACATACATAAATGTATTAGATAATTTAATATACGCTTAAATTAAATTCTCTGACCAACATTTAAAATACTCTTAACAGATTCAGTATGACGTATTATGATGAAAATTGTATGGATGGCAAGAAACCTCTCATCAGATCTACCGGAAGATGGTCTTTTAAGCCCTTAAATCTTTAATTTGTTGAAACAAAGAGTACGGCGCTGTATCCTCTCCTCCATCCCCCTTGAGGAAACACCGTAGGGGTAGTTAATAATTATATTTGTCTTAAACTTACATTAATTGTGTGCTTATAAAGCAATTTGTATACTATATCCCTTTCATTGCACTCCCGTGGCTGCCTTGATAATGCTACACCATTCTTCCCGGTCTTCTGCTGCACGCAAGACTGCTTAGAGCGGCATTCCTGTTATTTATTTTAATTGATCCGTCCATCTTGTTGAATATTTTTTTATTTCTCTATTTTTTAAATAGACACGCATACATGGAATGCGTGTCACTTCAATATTCTTACTATTGTCAAACTAAGCTAATCGCCTGTGCCTGATAAATAGGACCAACTTGCTGGTCTGGAATGAGGCTCGAACCCGCAATCACTGGGATCGCTACGTGAGTGCCATAACCACTTAAGCAGTTCAGCTTTGCATGACCAAACAAACAACAATAGCCTTCAATGTTACCAAGTATTATCAGTTTTTCTCGTCCTATTTACAATCTGCCTTTGATATTGAGCTATTGAAGAACAGTCAAATTTGTTTGAGATACGGTACCAGCGCCATATCTCAAACGCATCCAGCATACTTATTTGTCCATCTCATTCATCCTTCCCTGTACCGTGTAGTACAGTGTACTGCGAAAGGGGAGCTTTCCAAAACAAGTTTGTCGGTGTGGTTATTGAGCGTTTCCGGCATGTCTTGTTTATCTGATATTTTAATGATGTTTGTCTTTATCTGATAAGTAAAAACGACCATTTACCAGAGGCATAAAAGAAGAACCCTTTTGTACAAAGTGTACCGTAAAGCAGAATTATTATCAAGGGTTGACGAATGGTTGAGAAACATTGAGAAAAAGTTGTTGCAGTACCAGTTTTTCTGAGTAATTTGAAAGTAGAGGAAAGGTACTTGGTTATTGACTAGTCCCTGTGTAAGCCTTACGGGCATTTATTATTTTTACTAGTGTTTCTTTTGAAAATTTTATATCCTTTAGAAATTTACATATATGTTTTCTGTGTATGTACATTTTTTGTTAAACTTAACTTTGAAAAGATATTTAAAAATGTGAAACGGTTTCCCTAGATGAGACTTAGGCCCGGTTGTTTCAAGTTCGATCAAAGTAAGCGGTCGATTAAAGCATAGATTTTTACGAAAACGGATCGTCTGATTGGTGGAGAACGTAAAAATCTATGCTTTAAAACAACGCTTACTTTAATCCAACTTGAAACAACCGGCCCTTAGGGTTTCAAGTTGGATTAAAGTAAGCGTTCATTTAAAGCATAGATATTTACGAAAACGGATCTCTGATTGGCGGAGAACGCAAAAATCTATGCTTTAAACGAACGCCTACTTTGATCGAACTTGAAACAACCGGGCCTTAGCCTAAGTGGGTAATCGCCATAATACATTATTGTCACAACAACTAACAAAAGCCTTACATTTCTTCTTCTTCTTCCTCGTCTTCTACTATTTTCTCTCTTTAGCTGTAAGCTGGAGCACGTGTTCGCACTGAACTCCTCCATGACTGCGGTCCGTCGCTAGCCTATCCATCCTCCCATGTTAATCCCACGGACCATAGTTCGACCGAGTACAACCTGTGTATAGTCGCTAGGATGTTTGGGACGCCGAGTTCCTACTGTTTAGATTCGCGCAGCCTTCCGCAAAACATGTCCCAGCCATGTGAATCTCATATTCTTGATTATAGATTAATTAATCGCTATTTACATCTGTTGATGAGACGGACGGCCTCTCGAAACTATAGTTGTGAAAAAAATACTCAATTGTGTGTAGGACAAACTTTGGTTGATTAAAAAAATAAAAATCAAGTTGCGCTACAAAGTTACTGCCATTTCTGTTAAAAATACTCTTTCTGCATATTTTACTTTTCACATAAATTAGTGACGAATAACTTTTATTAAACTATGTTTCTAATTTTGTAAAAGCGACTTATGTCCCTTTTAGCAATTGAAATTTGTAAATATAAAGGCCTATCTTCTGATATTTTTCCGATATATTATTTTGGTAGGTAAATAGGTACTTTAATCATAAAAGCTTATTTAAGATAAGATAAGATAATTTATTAACTTGCCACAAAAAACTTTTATACGATAATTTTTTATGAAACTATATTCGTTTCTGTCGGTAAATATATATTTACGATTCTATCTATATTTTCATGTATTCTGTTGTCGTGTGTTTATTTTATTATTAATTTAACTTTTCATTTCATTGTGTTCAGAAGTTTTCTATAACATTTAATTTTTATGTTTTTTTTATTATCAATGTATATTTCGTACCCAACGCGGTACTTACAATATGTGCGATTTACAATATGTTTTATCTTTGTAATACACAAACAATAAGAGTTATTAAATTACTACTATAGTTTCGAGAGAAGCAGTCCCTCTCATCATTCAGGTATAGATGATACTATATCTATAACTGATGATGAGAGGGACTGCTCCTCTCGAAACTATAGTATTAATAACTCATATTGTGTGTTTATTACAAAGATAAAACAAAACATTGTAAATTATAATGTTGCACCACAAGGTATCTGCCAAATCTTTAAATGATACCTATTTTTTTTGTATTTGAAATATTTATTTTCAAAATGCATTTTCTATTTTATTTAAAATAGACACTTTAATTAACATATTTTGTATTTGAAAAATACAAAATGCTTATCTTTCATTTTTTATTTCATACGTTGTACTTTTTACACAGTTAATTTCATCGAAAATTAATTTTTTACGAACGCACCCATCATAAGCGTAGCGAATATTGAGACCAAATCTCTTCTGTAGCTAGTGATACTGCCAACACTACAATACATCTGGAAATACTACAATATTTAAAAGATGATGACAATAGTTTTAATTCCTTGAACAGATCAATTTTACTCCTGTTGAACGACTATTTTCATTTGGTTGAATGAATGACAATGAGACCACATAAACGGAATATGAAAGATGAACTGTTTGAACAAATAGTAGTGTAAAAATCAGCGCAATAAGTGACTTGTAAAAACTGAACTAATAAAGGTATTTTGAAAATACCTATTTTGCATTTAAATAATTATATTTAAATGTGATAAGCATTTATAAGAGGTTTGATGACCACATTTATATTGTAATGATATATGATTGATTATGTATGCAGTGTCATAAAAATATTCAATGAAAATAAAATAAATGTTTATTAAATATTAGTTTGTATAAAACTATTGTTATGCGTTCCCCGCATTAATATTAGAATGCGCAATTTTTTTCCAATTTCGGCTAGACCGCCTGTTCTACTACTAACTCCTTACTAACTGCCGAAGTAATAAGCAATATATTTTTTAATGTATGTATGACATTCTTACGAATTAGTTTAACAAATACACTAGAATACGCCTAAAAAGCAGTATTTTCAATTCTTTTAACTCCTTTCATACAACGGTATATATTTTAATAATATTTTTATGTGTAGGTGTGTTCTAAGAACACAGTTTTTTATTTTGTCTCTAGGGGGATGATTAATTGATTAATATATATTTTTTTATTGTTGGATATTGGCACTGTGCTAGGCCCAGGGCACTTGCAAGAGTGTCGGCTGATATTGCATTTTGATGGAATAATTTGAACCGGTGTACGAGTACGTGCGTTATCAGCTCAGCGCGCGCGGCGCACCTGCCGCCGTGTTAATACCGAGAAAGATATCGTTATGAGGACATCACCTTTCATTTAACGTCAGATGGCCACCATCTTCTGACGTTTTCCAGTTTCGCAGGAACCACCTGCTTCCTGACAGGAGTTCGACGCACTCCCGGCGCGCTCGCGTACTGAGCTTCATCATCAGCTGTCACTGCACAATTTTTTGTGTATACCTGCACCTCGGTGACATTTTTGTCATCAATTTATAGCCCGCTCTGTGCATGTCTCAAAGCTAAAACTTCGGGGGAGTCTCCCTCATTCAATATTCTTTACATTTTGGGCGAAATATCAACAGTTACGGAGATAAGCGATATCAAAGTTTGCATTTTTTTAAATGTTTCTGGCTTATTCATTTCCCGTGCAGGTTTATTTTCAACAAAAAATTTAAAAAAGTGTCTAATTTATATATGAGAAAAGTGGATGGATGTCTCTTATACGATGGCTCAGGGTTTACAAACTGTATGAGCTAGCTCAGGTAATCACTCTACACAATGCAATGTTCACCAATTCCATCATAATAAAATCCATATATTATCAATTTTTTTTAAGTTCTATATACATATATGTTCGAATAATGAACCTTATATATATATTGATTTTTTTCTCATTAACAAGTTGGTACACAGCTTTCGTAACTAGTAATGATACCTCTATATTTTATTTTATATTTTTGAAAGTGGAGTTTCTTTTAGCAGTATTCCTTTTAACGTATAAATGATATTCTTTCGAATTATTACATATGTAATGGAATTCGCCTGAAAATCAATATTTTATTATACGTGTAACTAAATATAAATAAATTTAGTTACACGTTCTGCAAATGTTCAGTTTGCGACCTCTGATAAATTAATTGAACTTGAACATATTTCCTGTATAATATTAATGATTATATTCCGTTTGTTTATTTAATGAGATTATTGCTTTTGTAATAATGTAAAAATAATATGTGTAAAATGAATCATACCGTAACACCGGATATACATACATTAAGTCCCTACCTGTCAGTATCAATTATATTCCCATCAATTAAAGCAAAATGTTTTCATATACAAAATGTATCGATATTGGAAAAATCTGTATTTTTACTGATTCCAGATATCATTTGGCTTTATCTCGTGTGTGACAGCTGTGATGATGAATATTTTCCCACTCGCGGGAATATTCTTCATTGTAAAATGAATCCGATGAGATTCAATTTCCTGCTGAATACCTACCTCTAACGAAATCAGCGCCCATTTCATTTCCTCCCTTGAAATTTTTCTTTTATCAAATCGTGAAACAAATGCACAAATATGCTATCTCGCAAATTTGACATGTCAAATTTTAAAATATCCTGAGGGTTTTATGGTCGATTATTTTTTCTTTTTCTGTAATTTATGTGCACTTGTACTAGTGCATAGAAATCGCAAACGTCTTGAATTGCTGTAATTTTAGACATTGTGGATATTTTATGGTGTACTTTACCAAATTTATGACCGGTAATATTATATTTACGTGCCTGTCACATTATTAAACATGATAGGATAGTTATTTATATTTTATTTGACAACTCATCACAACACCCGTCCTGACTACGCCATTACTGGACAATTTTGTTCATTTGTTCATTATTCATCTCTCGGCTTTCGTCATATTGCTCTCTTTGAAATATGAGAATATGCGGAACTTGTATTTCGTGCAATCACTCGAATTTTCTTCGTTTTAGCTTTCGTGTCTTGTCTCGCACGTCGGTTGACAAAATTATATTATATTATTAACAATATATGCAAGACAAATACACTTGTCACTTCACTATCCAGATAAAATCGATAAAAAAACGTAAATGCAAGGTCGACGCAAATCAGACAGTTGTTAAACTTTGTATTTTGATAAACAGCTTACAAGACCGAAAACTCGTGTAGGTACTCCAAAGTTTACTTTAAATTATTGTTTTTTTTTAATGTGCATAAGTCTGCATTGGACGTTGCTTGAGGACTGAAACACGATGGAGATCACATTATCGACACATGAATTTGAAATATTAATACAAATTTTTATTGAAAAAAAAAAATGATGAAAGTGTTCTGTTGAATACTTTTCAATTTGTTTTCTTAAATACCTATACTTCTTTAATGAACTTGTGGTGACATATATTTAATAATCCCATATATATATTTAATAATTATAACATATATTTAATAATTATAATTTCGTTATCTGCCCATCTATCTGTCCGTCGTAACTAAGTGTAATGTCCGTAACTTCTTTATGGTATAAAAACTTAATCTTCTTTTTTTTTAAACAGGACTACATGATACGGGAACAAAGTTCCCTTCCTCAAGAGGATAAAATATATACATTGTATCCTCCTAAGCAGGGGCGTGCAGTGAGAACAAGAAAAATGACTTTTTCCTATGCATATATTTTGCAAAGAAACTGAAATAAGAGATGTCTCGTTATATTCTTATCACAATAATTAACGTATTATTCAGATTTAAATATTTTATACTATTCTGTTAGATAAATATAATATTTAATTTCGATTGTTTTTCCCAAATATACGTTAAAATAAAATTCATGCTTCTTGTTCTCACTGCACGCCCCTGCTCCTAAGGAAGGCAACTTCATTCCCGTATAGAGGTGTTTTATTCATATTGAGTAAATACATATTTAGTGGTGTATACCAAGTTGTGTTTTATATTTATTTATTTCTTAAATATTTTTTTCACAGCTTAATCGCTTAATTCACCAAAGAATTCTAAAAGCTATATGACGCATTTAAATTAAATTATATTTTTTATTATTAATTCATCATTATGATTAAGAATGTTATACTTATATATTTAGTAAAAATAATTGGTTATTGTGACTTCATGTTACAACAATGTCATAAAATTAAACTAATATTTAGTTAGCTACAGAAATTTTTATACCAATTTAAACTTTGCCGTGCGGAATATTTTCTTATGCAGCAACTAGAGATATTAGGGACATTGCTTCCAGCACTTCACTTTGCTGAAAGTTTGCGTAAACAAAAACGAAAAAATGCGTAAACAAATAACAATCCAATAAGTTTCACACATCATTCTCAATTCTAATTAAAATTCAAATTTTTGCTTAGTTTAGATAAATAGATCATTCTCATTTCAGAAATGTATTGGCACATATGAAATTTCCATCTATCAACGATCTAGATAAAAAAATTATCTGTATAACTGTGGATGGACTAAATCCCGGTCGTTATTTATACATCAAAAATTATTCAGAATCGTAGTTGTACTATTTCTTTTTTTTTTCTCAAAAATTTACGCACTTATACAACGTTATGTTAAAAGCTTCAAATGGCGATTATTATCAGTCAGTCATTTATTATTTATGACTATATTTAGAATTATCGGTGGCCTAATCAGCCGACTGCTGAAGATATTCATTATCTTCACTTTTTTGATATTTTCGAACGAAGTCATCCACCAAATTACAACTGTGAAAGACGTATAAATTTAAAAATTAGTTCGAATTCTCTTTTAAAAAAAATGAACGATGTTATTTATATTTTTAATACATTTTTACCATGGAATCCAGAATACAATTTCATATAGATTAATGTTTACACCAATCTCCTTTAAATATTTAGTTCTTCCTCCAGATATATTGTCAGGCAAGATTTATAAATAATTCTCTTTACTTTTATAACTTTAATTTAGTTTTATTTATTACTCTTAGAATACACGAATGACCCTGTCTTATTAGTGTACTAGTCAAGGTAAACAACATTTACTCAAAAAATGTACATTCCTCAAATTTCATAGAAAGTCAAATTTATTTATAAACGTTATTTTCCTCTATTTTTTGTAATTCATAAATTAAAAGTTTGTATAGTTTTATTTATATAGTTTTATATATATATATATATATATATAGTTTTATTTATATATTTAAAGATTAATCCCTAATTCAGGAAGAATAATGAGACGATGAAATAACCGAGATAATACTGAAAATCAAAAATTCATTTCAAAGTTATTGCTCCTTGGTAATAATTTTATTTTTATTGTAGACCTATGAAGTAGATAAGGTGATGATGATGATATTGAGAATATTAGAAAATCATATCCTTTTTCACTTATGCACCAGAAAAAACAGCGTCGATCGGAAGTGGAAATCCCTTGAAGATTTCTAATAAAATATGGGTACCCGTTCAGATAGTAAATCGTAAATCTCTTTACTAAATATTCCTACCGCTTCCGTAGATAGGCACTTCTTGGAGACCTCGTCAACGAACCAATCACATTCTGAAATTGTATTTCCATATTGCTTCTGTTAGATATAAGTAAACAGACTTGTTTATTTCAGACTTACAACATTTACTACCTATATAAATCGAGCTTTCAGTATCTGACAGACTATATACTATTATAAAGTTCAAATCCATAGGTCGCGGGTTCGAACCTCACTCCAGACCAGCAAGTTAGTCCTATTTTCACAACACAAGCGTTTAGCTTAGTTTGAAAATAGTAAGAATATTGATGTGACACGTATTCCGTTTTCGCAACTCTACTTATTTAAAAAAAAAAATAGAATTATTGACGGAATAGCTAAACCGAGTAAAAATTTTAGCAACCTTCAACCCTGAAATCTAATAATAATATTAATCATTTTATCTTATATTAATTATCGTTCAACTGATATGGTATCTGTTGCATGATCACTTCTAGGATTTTCCTACATTAATCGCCTTATAAATGTTGCCATGCTTGTTAGATTTAACACACAAACACTCGCTTGGTGACCACGTGAACGAGAAGACCGCCAAGTTAGTCCTGTTATCACGCAGCCACGGACAACATCGCGGCACCACGACAGTCGCGGAAAACGCATCAAACATGGTAAACACGTATCGCCGGAACGGTACATTACGAATTTCATTACGTATTGAAATTATTTTAAGATTATGTTATAAGGCTTTATTGACATATCGACCGTGAACCGCCAATATCACCTAACGCTCATTTTTTATTTTAGCAATTTTTGAAATAGACATTGTTTGCTGAGTCACGTGTCAAAATATATTAATTATAACAGTTTATGCCATATAGAAAACCTGTGTTACCTGTCCATTCCCCTAACTCATCATCATCATCTTCTTCCTCTTGTCCTAGTAGGGTCGGGGGCCCAAAGACTCGACAAGGTGCTTCCATGATCCCCTGTCTTGCGCTGCTTCTGCTCGAGTCAACCAGTCCAGACCCATTCTGTTTTCAAATACATTTTTTTGTTGTCTCTCCCAGCTTAATCTGGGTCGAACCATCGGCCGTCTTCCCTCCGGGGTTGCCAAGAGGATTCTTCTTGGTAATCGATCCTCTGGCATTCTGAGCACATGTCCAAGCCACCTCAGTTGTGATTTTTCTATGTGCAGGAGTAGGGGCTCCATGCCGAGTGTGTGCCTTATGTCGACACTTCTCACTCTGTCCATCAGTGTGACTCCCGCTACCCCCCTTAGAAAACTCATCTCGGCAGCCTGGACTCTTGATCTCACTCTCTCCGTCAACCCCCTAACTCAAATGTCATAATATCCGTACTGTAGTGTACATCTACAGAAAATGTTTCAGGTTTGATACTATAACGGTCGCTGGCTCGTACACTATCCTATTAACCACCCGATGACGGACATTGCAAGCAAATTACCCGGAAAACCTTTATTGTATACTTCTATACTCCGAGATAAAAGCAATGTGTTCAGAGTGCTTCCTCTTATCTTTGTGTGCTTTTCTTCTTTTAGAAATTGCCGAGGTTTTAGCCACACGGCACTATTGTGACACTGTTTGGCCCTGATATTAATATTGCGACACAACTTAGCCTCGGGCACACGAGAAAGCTTTGCAATATTTTCTCCTCCTTTCACACTGGGTAGTGACGACACAACCTATCGCCGAACCTAGACTCGGAGTAATTCAAAAATAATGCAATATTATATCTAATTTATCATTCCTAACTGTCGGTCCATTTTGCATCATTTTATTGATGCGAGTATCTTATTTCATCGTTTGTTTTCACGCCGATGTCTTTGAAGTCGTTGTTTTAATCACAATAATAAAGTAAAAAATACTTAAATTTTTGTAACCGACATGTAACATATACCGTCATTTTTGATAGGTTTCAGCTAGTGTAATTAATAAAAATACACTTACATATACATAAGTGGTGAAAATAAAGGATTTTAAGGAATATATATATATATATATAGGAAATATTAAGGATCAGAAACAAGGGGAGAGACAAAATAGGCATACTTACTCTAACACACTAACACACACTATAACCTCATACATGATCTATTTTTTATTATGTTAATTTAATCACTTTATTATGTTACTTTGATATACAATACTTCATCAAATACAAATAATTATTTTACCATATAACTACATTCTACGTTTTGTATCTACTATTGAAAGTTATGCCTGTCTCAACACAGATATTTCTTGTGAGGCAGGCACAGTCCAACCAAAATTTTATATTTAAAATAAATAGAAATAAACAAATAACAAATAATGTCACCACAAAATTGCTTGCAAGGTGTGTTTAGGATATGGAATATCCGTATTGGATTTATATACCTGGATTGCAGGTATGTCATAAATGAGTGGTGGGTTCCTCAAAACCTTTATCCACATGATAATGATGTTCTTTTCCGTGCTTTCAACCTTACATTAGGAATGCGAATGGTCAATAATTATTGGTATTGTATTGTTTTATGGAATAGAAGCATAGACACATATCGCAGAAATGATAAGGCGACTTAAAGTATTTAAGATGTGAATCTACAGAAGAATGCTCAAAATAAGCTGGATTGGTAGAGATCGAATGAAGAAAGAAATACGTAGCTAAAATAAATAATCGGGAGTCCTGATTTCAAGAATTTAAATAACAAATGTTTAAATAACAAATTTTGATGGTTATTAAAAAGGGTAATTTTATTTTGCATTTAATTTACAATTAACTGTTCGAAGAATATTTTTTCTTCTCTGTATGAAGGCTTGAACTTTGTGGTGACATTATTATTAAAATAAAACACAAATTACTTTGTTTTCACCACTATATTAGATTAAAAAATCTACATATTTCGAGAACAATGTTCTCTTCCTCAGGATTTTTGCATAATCCAATTTTGAATATTTTTCCACTTAACATTCCAAATGACCCTTAATAATTAACACCTCGAACCCCCCCCCCCCTCCCCTCACCAACCCCCTCAACCGCCCTCCACCGTAACACATTTGCTTGTTTCAACTTTTAAGATCGTTAGTACACAATAATCCTGAGGAAGAGAACATAGTTCTCGAAACATGTAGATTTTTTAATCTAATATAGTGGTGAAAACAAAGTAATTTGTGTTTTATTTTAATTTACAATTATTTAAAATTTATATAAATTTCTCGAAAATTCGAGAATTCCCGGGAATTTATGTTCGAGAATTCTCGAGTCCCGAGAAAAAAATAACTCGAGAAATCAAAAACCCCAATCGGGACCCTAGAAGAAATAGAACATCTTGGCTCAGGCTTGGCTCAAGAACCTGAAGCAATGTCTATTGTAGAGCTTTTTCGTGCCCCAGTAAACAGGAGAATTATAATGTGGCACGTGAATCCGAAGATGTACGTTGCTGGTGTGGAATATTTGGAACCGAGCCAGAGTAGATTGACAGTGCATGGTCAGTGCAAGATGTTTACCTGCCGAGTGATTACCGGCACAGTGATAATTACATTAGCTTACATATTATGCAGTGTATGCACCTTTTAGAGGTATGCGATCCAAATCTTGCCATCCTCGAGTTGTTGGGCTTTGCCCGATCGCATTTGATACAGTCGCCGGCAAACTTCTTGAAATTTTTTTGGCGTAGTGGGGGAATGCGCAGAAGACAATTTGGGTCTCGTTGGTGGAATGGTACGTGCGCAAACTTCTCCCCACTACGCCGAAAAATTTCAAGATGTTTGCCGGCTACTGTACTGTGCGTTTGTTGATTGCTGGCATGATTATTAAAATAAAAAGTCACACGCGCCGTACTGAAATGAAAATACTGAAATATGTTTGGGCGGACAGCGATCTGAAAATTCAAATCAACGGTGAAAGGATATCGAGGCCCGAATTCAGAGTCAATAAATAATTAGATGATTTAAAGGTTAAGAAGGTAAATCAATATATTATAGATGTCTCAGAGATGAAATTATTATGGGAAAGTAGGTATGAAAGCCTTTGGGTGTTCACAGGACTAACGAACTATCGTAAGGTAGGCTTAAGTGATCACTTTACACAATGTAACGTTCACATTTCCACCCATGATAGAATACCATGTCTATTAAATTTTTTGAAGTGTTCCGTATATGTGTTGCAACAATCCTTAGCGCGACCGGCATCCAAAGCTTTATCATTCCTCTTAAATGACCACAGATGTCACTAATGAGATGTCTGTTTTATGATTTTTTTGAATTTTTAGCAATATCCTTTATATGTGTAATGAGATTCTTCCGAATTATTAGCATTACACTGGAATACGCCTGTTTTTTAAAGTTTTCTGGTGGTTTGAGTTAAAATACATCATCTGACATGTAAGTCTGTCGCATATTTTAGCGGTTTTGTAGACGTATATTTAATGCGTCGTATGTAACACTTTATGTAGAATTTTCTATGTTTTGTGATTTTGAATAATATATATTTTTTTATAAATGTATAAACTACAAATCTAACATAATAAAAAAATCAAACAAAAAAATATCAAATCAAATAACACGCTTATAAATTACCAATAAGTGCCACAACACATAGGCCGAAGTTGCTGCGGTGTATTTTATGAATTAAATCAATAATAAAACTTATTTTCTGATGAATAATATTTTATTTGATATCAAACGAAAGGAAGCGGTCTACCGCAGTACAACCGAAGTCAAACAATAAGCGCAAACAAATGCCAATCAGACGTATTTTCAAAATGAGATAAAGTGCATTATTTAAATACCTAACGTGATGCTTCGTCGCTAATATGACAAACATTAATGATGGTAAAACCGTTATTTTAACCGGTTACACACGTTACAAAACTTTGAAATTTGTATCTGATTGTATCGATGATTGGTATGTGAGATATAAATGTTGTGTAATACCGATGGGTGTCCGTCGAATTGTGTAAAATCAGTAACCAATCATCGACATAATCAGAAACAAATCTCAAATAACGGTTAGTGTGTCACCGGTTAAAGTACCATAACTAACAAACATACAATAGGTTCCAAGGCTTAAGGCCTGACAATGCGAGCAAAATTCACAATTTTTGTATGGAAAGGTATCAAATTATTAAACATGTATGTTTCTTAAACGACACAAGCTAAATTAATTAATCATTTAATAAAATATCAATCCAACGATGTTTTAGAAATGAAGAAAATAGTCTTGAGTAAATAGCTGAAATCAAGAATATAGACTAAGATTTTGTTTTTTGCTGTATTCAGTTTAAAGAACTAATATCCAATATTTTAAATAATTAATTTATATAAGTTATCAACTGTGTAAACAAGGTTAAAAAATCACGTAGAAATATAAATTATTTTTCAAAAACAATCTCTTTTAAAACAAAAATTGTATGAAATCAACGAAACGATTTGAAAATATTGTTTCTTAATTAAAGAAAAGCGTTTAATTTTTAATCATATCGATTAAAAATGTCACAGTTATATAGTCATGTATAGCCCACAAAGTGGAGCAATTTTCTTTATTTCGAAAACATTGATTTGCTAGTTTATTAATTGATTAAATAATTTAGTTTGTATCGTACAAGATATATATAATTATTTCAAAAATGCGAGAAGCTATGAGAAAAAAATGTGAATCGCATTGCGTCTCGTCTAAGTATAATGAAAGCTAAACTGCCCAATGGTCCTAATCCATCTCGTGGTTGCGCACAATCGAGAAAATATAAGGGAAGGAAAAAAGTAGACATTGAAATCCATGCACATCGCGAAGTACAAAACCATGAAAGCAACGGAAGGTTGGCACCCATCCAACCAATTCAACAATGAAATTCGTCCATTACACGTACAAGACGGAAATATTTTAAATTGTATTTTACTTTGTAAATAGTTTTGATACTGACTGCAGGTTGTCGAGCACTTATCGGAGCATCGGACAATAAAGAGTGTCAAGTCATAGATTCAATAATTATTGGACATCACGCCAGTCGTTTATCGCAATTTCCGTCACTTAGCATCCTCGGCGAACAGCACCGAAGGTCTGCGCGCGCGGACGCCAGTCTCAAATACCGCGCAAAAAATCCAGGCAATCAATTTCTTGTTCTGCATGGGTTTTAAGATACGGCGTAATAGACGCCATTGAGTGGAAGTTGAAATGTGGCTTTAATTATTACGTACGTATGTTTTGGTTTTACATTAAACCAGATTCCTTGGATACATAAATTATAACTCAAGTATAATTTCCTAGAAACGTGCTGCTAGCCTTCTACGTGCTGTAATACATCATTCTAGTCCGCGAAGCTTGCTGGTGAGCCAGAAGATTATCCGAGAAATATTTTTACATTTTACTTAAGAAATCAACACGGCTTCTAAAATATAAGATATTTACGTATCTTCTTCTTTGTTATTGCCATTTTCCATTTTAAATGGGGCTCTCCTAATCGGAAATAATCTAAGACGGCCTACATTGGGTTATCAGGTCGGATAGTTGGGTTGTTTGTGTCCCGTTTCGCCATTTTGGTCCACCATACCAGCGGGAGGTCTTCTTCCGCTTAGCATTTTCATTTCTGCCACGTGTAGCTTCTGGACTTGCATTTTCTTTACTATCCCATACTCAGTTCTATATAGTATCGCTGGTCTTTACTGCGATTTTATAAATTTTATAAGATATTTCCATATAAATAAATAACAAATTACCACAGCAAGCTATGGGTTCCAACTGCGAAAACTTCACACAAATACCCAGGTTTGATAAAATCACATAAATGTGTTTTGTATTCACCGGAAATAGAATGCTGAACCCCCGTTTGAGAAGCCTGCGTCGTTCTCGCTCAGCCATTCTGCAACCATATTTGAGAACCTAGAGAAAGCCTCCACTCAAAATCTATCACCAGTCCCTTTCTTGGGAGGGCCAGCATTTTCTTCAGGTCATCAGCCCAACGTCAACTACTATATCCAGCATATATATTTTTTAAATATATATCTATAAATCCTAGATATTACATAAAATAGATATTATATAGATATTACGTGCAAAAGAACTTTAATACTATAATAAACTATCGTTTAATACTTGTTTTGTCCGTACTTACAGTTTACAAATCGCAGTGTCCCGAAGTTGACTGATTATTTACACTTATTTGTGTCGTTTCGTGAGATATAATACTCTGTCCTCAATCCATTGACAAAATTAACTTCCACTTCCGTCATGTACGTACTTTATGAGATATAACCGTTAAAAGTCTGGCCTGTTTTCTTGACGATCAGATTTTTGAAAGTGCGCCCCCCATAACGCGTTAATTTAAGGGAGAATACCTACCTAGACATTACGAAAAAATCGATTTTTAATTTTTGCATTTTCTTAAAGCATGAGGTCTTAAGAATATCTGATGAAAATTTCAAGCGAAAATTCAAGAAAATAACAAAGTTATAGCAGATAATAGTGGCGTCTATTTACGCGCCGCGTCGCACGGCGCCGTGCTACACGCAGGTAGCTGCCAGTCGGGCTCTTTCATTATAGAAATGTAAGACCCGTTTCTATTACGTTTGTGAAGAATGTTTGATGATATGGGAATTCTAAGCAAGCTGGAGGACCTGGAATCGATGATTTTATGTAGGTAAGTTCTTTGATCTTTGTAACTAATCTTTGTCTTAGGATTATTTTTTTAAGTTACATAGTTTTTTTTTATCGCCATAATAAACCTGAATTTTTCCCTAAAAAACGCTATTTTAAATTCAAACGCTCGCCATTTTGTCAAAAAACTATATTTTCAAAAACCCCTACGGCAAAGACTAAATTATAGTATCAATTTTTATAATCTTTTTGTTTTTTTTTTATTCTGATGATTGCGTATGAAATGGGAGTGGTCACCGCGTAGGACCTTTTTTTTGGGCAGTCGACAAAACCCAAGAATTTCCCGCCAATGTTGAATATTTTTTTATTAAAAAAAAATCAACGTATTCTTAAAAGTATTAACTTTCATGTAGAAATAATTTCAATACCATAAATTATTTTGGTTTTGCCCTTTTTCGTGCTTCGTAGGTAGGTACTCCCCCTTAATTATTGATTGTTTCTATCAACTACTAACTAACCATGGAGCATTGCGCATTAAATTTCACACTAACATTCGAAGATAAATATTTGATTATTGATTTCAGTACGTTGCATTTTCCGAATAACGCTTTTGTTATGATGCATGAACATTCCTCACCTCGCGCGCCGGTTTAAATATACATCTTAAATGAATTTGCCAATTATCGATTTTCACGACCGCATACACATTACGTGCATCGGTAATTCGATCATGTACAAACAATGGCGGCGTTCGCGCCCACTCCGCACTCTCGGTTAAGTCATCAATCGATTTGCATATTGCGTACCTACGCGGTTTCTTCAATTGGCCCAGAAAACCGCGCGTCGGACGGTCTGACATCTCGTCACACTTCCCAGGGTCGGCTTGTTTGCTCATCCGCGCTGGTGCGACGTTCGTATGTGCCCGCGCAGACCCGCAGTAAAACTCTGAGAAAGTTATTGATCAATTTGGATTGACGGTATTACAGAACCGGACTAATATCGAGGTAATTCATCTAGTTTATCTCCATCCAGCCTCCTTCAGTTGCTTCTTCTTCGTGCGTTAAAGTCGGGTCTCTCTAAAAAGGATAAAATATTGACGTACATACGAGGATAACTTAAAAAGTAAAATACCTCGGTATCATTTACTTTAAAAAAATAAAGTAAATATATTTTATACATTTCCTTTATAACACACAGTACTTTAATCTATTTCTTCACATAATCACCTCCTGCATTTAAACATTTATCATATCTGATCATGACCTTAAAAATTCCGTTGTTTTCTCCAGTCCATTTAACCAATAGGGTAATTTCACGTTTTTTAAAGTATATTAACATTGAAAAACGATTTAAAAAATCACGATTTTAAACACCCGCCAAAACGCTTATTTTTACAAGTGACGCTAGGCATGACTTTTTATGTCACCTGACGTATAACACGTAACATTAAATTAGCGTGTTTAGACGTTCATTCGTTTTTTTACGAAACAAGCCGGCTTTTTTTTTTGGTAGAGTGCGTCCACAATGTCAGAGAAAAAGTTTTGTAGATAATCGGCCCGATTCTGAAAATAACAATGTCTGGATCTTTAAGATCTTTATCCCAACACTTAATAGACGATAATAAAAATTAAAATTGTCCAGAGTGGATTTTGGAATTCTACGGCTCAAATACACCGTATTAAAAGATGATATAAGAAAGATTGTTTCTTACAAACGTATTTATTTCTTCATCCACAGCGTCCTGATGAAATATTCGGCGTTACCGCATATTCAAATCTTCCCATCTTGACATTTGACAGATAACAATTTACATATTTCTCCCTCCCTCTATATCTATCTCATGTAGAAACTTACAGAAACAAACACCGACGTAAAGCTATGTCTCGTTTATTTTTAATTTGTATTATCGTCTATTAAGTGTTGGGATAAAGATCTTAAAGATCCAGACATAACTGTCAAATGTCAAGATGGGAAGATTTGAATACGCGGTGACGCCGAATATTTCATCAGGACGCTGTGGATGAAGAAATGAATACGTTTGTAAGAAACAATCTTTCTTATATCATCTTTTAATACAGTGTATTTGAGCCGTAGAATTCCAAAATCCGCTCTGGACATTTTTAATTTTTATTATCGTCTATTAAGTGTTGGGATAAAGATCTTAAAGATCCAGACATTGATATTTTCAGAATACGGATGATTATATGGTACCCAATGTAGAAATTCATTCCTGAAAACTGAAAAATGAACATTAAAGCATCAATTTTCGGTAAGATATCGGATTTTCGTTGCGAAAATTCGTCCTCCATTATTTTAAATGTGTCCTTAGATAGTTATTTTATTAAAATATACACAAACACGGCAAAATCTATATAAAAACCAAGCAAACACCAGTAAAAACAAAGTGACAAACACCGTATCACGTATGTTTATCTATAATTCTTGCCAAACAACGTCACGACCAATCACATCACGTTTTAAAGGAAGTATTTTTTAAGATTTTTATTATAAAAATCATGAATGAAAACATTATCCCAAACCATCCATACTGAGGTACAAAATATAATTTATTTTTCTGAATCTATTTAATATATTTTCATAAATTATAAAACGTGAAATTACCCTATTGTCAACTGCAAGCTGGAATTAACCCATCCCTGACTCATTTTCCACCCACGATTTCTTTAAGCTCCTGAGATTTTTCCCAAAAAAGGTGAAGGCACTCGGAAGAAGGTCCGAACTATACTATGGATGATCGAAAACTGTCCGCTTAAATCTGCCCAAGGCTTGGGCAGGCAATTTCGGGTGCAATTGGTCAAATAGTCTGGCTTTGAAGGCTGATTGTGCGGATGGCCCTCAGAGCCAGCTGTAATACGCTAAATTTACGAGTGTGTAACTACTTTAGACTTTGTGATAGCCGATTCGTCTTTGCAATTCAAGCCTATCAATTCGCTGTCTACACAACCTTCATTTTATTGCGAGATTATGTTGTATTTTAATCTAAGGTTTAATCATTCTATCCACCTAGCTCACCTCTACATTCCTTTGTTCCTTTTGGACACAACAGATTCCTTTTGGAATTCAACCATACACATATGTTTCACACAACATCTCTTTAGATGCTGTATACATGTACATAAACATGTCTGTGTAATACTACCGCATATAAATCTGTTCTTTATTAGACGCGTTTGGTTACATGCAGTGTCCATAACAACTATGTGATTAACGCTGAGAATCCTCTTTTGTGTTGTATTTTTACTTATTTAAAATCACGCCGTTTCCCCGCGGGGGTATGCGGAGAGGATATAACTCCATACTCTTCTATCCTGACACACAACTCTCGTCTCATTCACATTCATACATCTTTGCATGCAAACGAGACTCCAAACAGGATCATCCTCCAGTATCTGATTGATCTGGTCATGCCACGTCTTCCGCGGTCGTCCTCTCTTTCTTTTGCCGTCGACACTTGTGTCATATATTTTTCTTTCTCGTTCATTCGCTCAACATGCGCAAACCATCTGAGAGACCTTTTTTCCATTCTATCGACAATGCCAAGATCAGCTTTACATTCTTTCCTAACATCTCCATTCTTTACTCTATCATAAATGGCTTTGCCACACTATACTACCGCATTCAGTCTACTTTCGTTCCTCTTCTGCCAATTGTATTTTTAAACGCTTTTAAGGCCCCAGACCACTGCGCTCGGTATGAGGGTGTATTTTTCGTAATTATTTTCAAACAAACGATACATGGATTTTTTTTTATTTATTACTCATAATATATATGTATATACATACATATTGAAGACTGCATAAAAATTTTTGTACTCAAATCTTTATAGCATCACGTAGAGGAATTTCGATATCTAAAAAAGAATATGGCGGACTAGCGAATTTTATTTCCGATTTTTTATAGAAAATTTTCATCATCATTTATTTAAAAAATAATAGAAGGGAGCCCTTTATAAAATAATCCCTACGTGGTGCCATAGAGACAGGATTTTCAAACAATTTACGACTTGGCGCATTCAAATCGGATGTATAGTTTTTCTGGTATGCTGTCAACCAGGCTGAAAAATGTACCTTTGATAAAAACGCGTTCAAAATTTTGCTGATGGATAAAAAAATTTAAACCGCTGTATCTCCGTCAATTTTACAAATTTCTTTAAAATATTTGGTGAGAGCATTCTTAATAAATGCGTCTTTCAGAGAATGAAAAAAATGTCAAAAAATATTTTTTCACAGTGGTCTGGGGCCTTTAATGGAAAAATACTAATCATTGTTTTTATTTTCGCTTGTTTCATCGGTTATTCGAGTGCTTTGACGACGTGTGTGTATTGCGCAAAATCATAAATGTCCTCTTCGAGAACGTGATTTATATTTAGTTTGTGCGCTTTGAGTGGCTCCAGCGGTCTACATGACGCCTGTGTAATGTACGTGTCTCTTGTTGACATTCAAATGCTGCACACAGCCATATTTCCACACGCTCGCATTTGCACACATCTGCGTCAAAGTATAATATAATGCAAAACCAGCGAGACTGTATTTCCAGTGCGCTGCAAATATCTGTCTGTCTTCGTCAGTGATCGCCAAACACGTATAGAAACCGAGTACCTATCACTAAAAATATGAAGTCATTGAAAATAAACGGTTATTATGTCATCTGTATATTCGCATAGCTTAACTAAAAAACTGCATAACGTGTCACTGAACGATATAAGTAATGTTATTAATCCCTTCAAATTGCAGGCAATGGTAATTCGCAATTTATATGCGAAAGAACTGGTGAAAAACTGACAAAAAAACATGTTTTAATGTATGTTTAAAAATATATATTTCTTCAAATTCACTTTGTGGCACCATTTTATAAATAAAACTAGTCGTAAATGATACATGATAATTAATAACGACCCTTGCGTGTAACATGAGCCGCGCGCTATTTCACTAGCGGCTAGTCATCATCAGTATTGTTGCTGTAATTCCAGCATAATTCTAGCGAGTTACGAACAGAGACATTCGAAATTGGGATAGTTACATAATACATTTGGAAAAATTAATACTTTGTTTTAACCACGATTTCAGTGTCTCTATTTTCAGTTGCGCTTTTAAAAATGTTCTTGGGTGTCGCGACTCATATTCAAAATGAAAATTCTAGTCAAATTGATTTCCAGTAAATGAATTTTTTGTTCAAAAGAAAAAAAAAGAACGAATATAAAAAACAGAAAAGAAAGACGAAAAAGCGACTAATAAAAAATCGCTTTGTGTTTTGGTTGTTTGCATTTATCATTTTTTTATATATTGCATTTGAACGATCACTTTGAATATTTTAATTTTTTCCACACTCGATGGAGTAGTCCTGATTATGGATCCTGCAAATTGACATTTCAGACGTGCGCTAAATAAAACATGTAATTTATACATTTATTTCGGAGCATCTAATCGTGGCTCGCTAGTAGAGAAGTGCGTACTAACATGAGCAGGTTAAGAACCCCCCATCAAAATTTGTATTAGATATATTTTTTTTAACAAAAATCAAAGTGTTGTCACGTGTCTGCGGGTAATAAAAACGCTGGAAATTAATTACAGATTTATTAATTACTGATTAACTAATTATTTAATGTACAAAGTCACTTAAAAACTATTAAATTTAACGCTATTTTTTAAATTAAATTGTTTCGTAATTTATCACTCGTAAATAGACACCTTATTATCGCTTTAACACTTTATTCTCTATTCACTAGAACATTCCATTCAGTTTCCGCACGTATTATTCGCTTCGGTTTATTTCGCTACGAAAGTAATTTCTAGATTACTCGCTGCCGAATTATCGCTCGGTTGGCCACCCTGGCCTCCGCAGCTCGCGACTGCCTTCACTTTGCTTCTGCTGTCAAGCGCGCTAAAACAACAACTACTCGCGCGCGGCCTAGCCCGTATTTATATCTGGCCTGAACGGCTGTGAAAACCTGAGAACATTTTTAATTCAAAGATAGTTTGTTGCCCGTATTCATATCTGGTCAATGCTGGTATCGAACCTTCTAGGCGTTCCCAGTGTTAGGAGAACTTTCTCGTGGCTTCCAGGCTTTTATAGATTTGCGAATGCAAATGATGCAAATCATTTGATGATTTCCGATGCCTCCCGAAAGCTGTAGAATACGCTAGGCCGTTCTGGAGTCTTCGATAGTGTTGTGACCAATTCAAACAACTGTCACTTGACAGGAGTACTTGATTCTTTCTAGTCTCGTTACAGTATGGAGGAAAACAATGTGTAGGATATGAAAGAGAGGTTAAGTGGTGAGTATAATAAATATAAAGCGATCTTCCTCACAAGTATTTTTTTCCTTTAATAATATTTTGCGTACTTTTTGTCAGATACTAAAATTTTAAATATTAGCAATTTTGTTATTTTCACAATTCTTATTTATATTTTCTCGGTGTTGAAATCGAGAACAATGACATGCTTATCTTGAAATCAGTTTAAAATAAAACAAAAATCTGACTAATATTATTCACAATCTGATTTTTTTTTTTTTTTTAAATAAATAGAGATGCGAACACGGAATACGTGTCACATCAATATTCTTACTATTTTCAAACTAAGCTAAACGCTTGTGCTATGAAAATAGGACTAACTTCCTAGTCTGGGCTGAGATTCGAACCCGCGACCATTGGATCACGAGGCGAGTGTCGTAACCACAAGACCAACAAGCTATTCATTTGACACCTAATATCTTTTTCTGTTAACTTTAGATATTAAGTGACATCGAATCATATTTCAAATCAATATTTGCGTGCGTTCAAATGGTTTCTTTGTTGTAATCAATATTGTCGGCAGGAGAATGGGAGCAACATTACATTTCATTTATGGCACATTTTAGCGAATATTGAATTAAATTAAGAGGCTCCATTACACGATTTTCGTATTTGCTCTCGATTTGCTAAATTTTACGTAAACTTATTAAATCATTTTGCAAAACCCATAGCTAAACAGGCTTTTAATTTTTAATTTAATTTTATTATGATAGATCCATTCACTCTTGAAGCATTTCCTTAAAAAAATATGAACAAATGTAATGTTATAACATCAAAAAAATTATAACCCCGAAACACTATTTTAGTTTTCATGCGATAGAGTTATTTTTGGTATACTTAATCTCGTATATTTTCAAATAAAGACTATATATTTTATTTACAAATTGATTGTTTAAAGTTTAAAAAAGTAGTGGTGCTATTCAGACATTAATATTTTTCGACAAGTTGTTAAATATATCGTTTTAAAAAGGACAAAAATTAAACGTTCTGTTTCCTATATTGCAGTATCCATTGCAGTATCAAAACATCGATTATTTTAATTAAATTTTACATGCGTACTAAGAAAATTTCACTGTCATTAATATAAAAATATTCAATAAATTATACCTCATACTACATATGGACTGTCCAACCGAAGTCTGATTTGAAAGAAAAATGATATTTTAACGGACTATACGATTTAATTAATTCGAATTCTTGAGTATAAGGTATAATTTTTTTAAATAAAATTGATTAAAAACCTGTTTAGCTATGGGTTTTGCAAAATAATTTAATAAGTTTACGTTAAATTTAGATACGAAAATCGTGTACTGGAGCCTCTTAAGTAAGTCATTTTGATAAAATAAATACCTAAGTAAGTCATTTTGACTTACCTTCCGCATTTCCTTTCCTTCATAAATAGGGGTTTTCAGCTGTTAGTTTCAACGACTTCCAAGCCGGATCAAGGACCTCAATAGTAGATGAGATAAATCTATAAGATTTTCCTGAGGCTAAGACAGAATTAAACCATAAGGGGCTAAATTAAATCACACGTTCTTCCACATAATCCACAATACGGGCAGACAGCCAAAATCTCGACGATTCAACATCAGGACAGACCAATATCCCGAGAGCATTAAAAAATATTTTGTTTCGTATTAATTGAGTCGTTTGGATAGAACTCCATTACTCGAAAAAAATACCAATTAAAACACTTTTAAACACAAATAGTAGTAGGTATTTCCTCATACGTACGTAATATGTTTTTAAAATTCTGTTTAGTGGTCTAATGGACATTATCACATCATCACTTCTGTCACTACAACTCTTGGTTAGTCGTCTTCTTCCTCAAGTATGTATTTTAGTGATGGGTCCGCTCTATATACTGAAGTGCACACTTCACACGTTTTTAAGTGTACTGCACACTACAAACTACACACTTCAAATCGCACACCACAACTTTTATACTTCAAAGTACATACTTCAAATTATGTTGTACTTCAAACTACACGCACTTCAATTTTGTGAAAATTTTTGCTGATTTTTATGCAAGTTGATGTAGCTAAAACAACCTTTTAAAATCCCACCCTCCGTCAGATTTAAGTTTTTGAAATGTTGATGTAACTGAATGAGGAAAAGTTTGGAAACTGAAACAACCCCTTCCGTGGTTTTGAATTTTTTTTTGGATAGAATGTTGAAATCTCTGGAAACTGAAGCAACCCTCCCTCCCCATAGTTTGAAAAATTTTGGGACCGAAAAATGAAATCCTGGAAATGTAATGCCTGGAAACTGAAAAAACCCCCAAATGGATTTGAAAATTTTGTAGTAGTACATATTTCAAGAAGCATTTCTTGTAGTTCATTGTAGCAGATACAATTTTGTAGTATTACAATTACTTCACTTTATGTACTTTATTGAAGTAGATGAAGCGTGTAATGTTTCGGTACCTACTACAAACGTAGCACACACTTTGTAGTCTTCAAACTAATGAACGTGTGCATGTTGTAGTCTTCATTTTGAAATGTAGTTTTTCCCTTCGCTAATGTATTTACCCCTATAATATAACACTGTGCAGTTCGTCAATTTTGACGTGATGAATGTTACATGAAATAAGTACAAGTAAAGTTTGTAGAAATCAATTTATTTCACGGACATCTATTATTCAAATTTTATTTCACGGACATCTATTATTCAAATATTAAAACACAGCCAATATTTCCACTATAATTTCTTTGATAGATAGATAGGGCCTCCACTGTAGGATTCTGGGTGCCCATCTAGTATCCTGTCGAGTTATATGTCCAGCCCACTGGTTTCGTCATAATTTCGCAATACGGTCCATAATATCGGCAACTTTTGTTCGGCGCCTTATTTCTTCATTTCTGATTTTATCTCGAAGGATCACGCCGAGCATCTGCTTTTCCATTGGCTCGCTGTGTACATTTTAATTTGTGTATGATTTTTTTTTTTAATTATATGATTACGTTATTTAAATAATTTAAATTTAAATTTAGATTTGCGTTTTATTTCTATCTTTGCTATTTCTACTTACTGCGATACTGTTTGTAGCTTCACCGGGACTAATTTCCATTCCTAAAATGTCATGTCCTAAATAGTGATGACGTAGTCGAACAGTGATGACGTGGACAGTATTATCCAAGATTAATTTGCATGTCAAAATGTGTATATTTTATGTAAAGTGCTTGGTTTATCACAATTTTCAATACCTATATAACCTGCTCACACCCATTTTTACGTTTTCTACTTTGTAATTGTGTCATTTAAAAGCAAATTATTTCGCATTCACACGCGTAGTGTTGTTTTTTTTTTTTTGATGAATTTATTTATACTCGATTCCTTCTAAAATGCGTGAACTCCGCATCGTGTTGTATAGTTGTGCATTTACGGCACGCTGCTGTCATCATTTTGCATTCGAGCCGAAGAACCTAGGAAAGCCAAAGAGTCAGCATGCGCGTCTTGTCAAGGAGGTACTCAAAATCTAAAAGTACCCTGTGAACATCAATAGAGATGGTGGTCTCAAACTAAAGAACCTCTCGGTACTCGGCGCTTCAAAAACCATCTCGTCGCAAATCTTTCAAAGATAGTGAATCAACAACAGATGTAACAAACAACTAACACAAGACAACTCGTGAAAATGCCTGTCTTCTACACGGTATTGCCAGCCAGTACTTAACCACAACATCATCAAAACAACGGCCCTGATGGTGGACCCTGCAATGGGATCCGAAACGTCGGCCAGAGAGGTCAGATATACACAGCAGAATATCCCAGAAAACTACACACAAAATTGTTGTTTTTTTCTAGATTTTTTAAAATCTTGTATATCGGTATTATACTATCGTTGGTAATGGCATGACCTAAGTCTGTACCTTGATACGCCGCTGATAGTTAATAAAAAGGAATCTTATAACCACGAAGTCAAAAATTATTTAAATAAAGTTCGTCAACTTGATTACAGAAAATATATACGTATACGTATTAATCGAAAAATTGCGGAATTTTTTAATTTCCCGGTCCGTATACGTCCCATCGCTATAATTTTCTTGTTGTTGTTTTGGTACACTCCTCATAGCCATGCAGGATGCTTGCTTTATTGTTGGTTGTCGAAAAGGTTACACTTGTTTTGGGGTGCTAGGCGATTTTTGGTTGGAAATAATGTAACAAAAATTTAAAAATTTACAAACACCTTAATAATGCCTTAGCCTTCGTATTCGCTGAACATGGCCTTTTGTTACTTCCTATCCTCGAAGATGAGGAAAAAACACGTTTTGACAACATTGAGAATATAAAAACACAGTTGCTGAATGAGCTAAATGGCATAATTGCATTCCAGAAGTGCTTCAAATTGATGACTATTAAAAAAAACGAAAATTTCGCGTGTTTTTTGATTTATGTGTTTTATACAATAATCAATCTGTACTAATATATAAAGTTATAGTTTGTAAGTTTGGATGTAAGGTAATCTCCGAAACTACTCATCCGATTTCCAAAATTCCTTCACCAATATTTAGAATGTACTTTCAGGGTAGACATAGGCTATATATTATCCCGATAAAATAAAAGGGCTTTTTGTGGTGACCTATTTTACAACTAAAGTCGACGAAAAAATGATCGAGCGATGCGTTTTTTACGAACGCTGCCTTAACGGTAAGAGTTATTTTAATACTTTCTATAGAGAAGTTATACAATTCAAAAAGTTATGTAAAAAAGTCCAGGACGACATTTGTCTATATGTTAACATTAATACACAAATTGAAAAAAATATAACTAAAAGTTACTAAAAAAAAACGCGTGCGAAGCCGCGCGGACACAGCTAGTAAAATATAATCTAAAAAGAATATTTGTACCGTCCCAGATTTCAATTTAATATACCATCACTAATGATTAAAAAGTATCTAATGAAATTTTATTAGTAACAAAACTTTTATTTTTTACTATATTTTGTTTTTTGATAGCTTTTTATGTTTGATAGTTTAGGTTACATTTAGGTAAATATTAATCGTACTCACTCGTTTTTTTTTAAATAGAGACGAACGTAGAATGCCGTATTTATTTTCTTGCCAAGCTATGCGCTTATGCTAATATAATGTAATCCTCTAGACGTCTGGACCAGACAAGCTACTTATGTTGGCTCGCGTGTTTTTTTCCACTCAATATTTATTCGGCTAAATAATAATGCTTATAAATTCCACGCGCTTCGGTCTGATATACACAAACATAGATATTTTGGAAATGTTTATACATTATCGTGAATAAAGCTTGAATAAAAATATGTAAGAAACATTGATTAAAGTTAGGGACGTCTCACGGATTAGAGGTTTAATGTATCTCATAAAAAATCTTTTATAGGCATTTTTTTCTTTCATATCTCAAAATTGTGCGAAAAAAACGACAAAAAATGCGTTTTAAAATAGCAATGAGCAAGGCCCGTAAAATGATGTTCTAAAACTTCGGCTAAAAGCCGCAGCATTGCATTTTTCCTTTTTTCCCGGATAAGTAAGATTCTAGATTACAAAACAATACAATTTCAAACGACATCATGATTTAAATGCTATATTTGCATAGTTGTTAATAATACTGCCGTATGCAGTGATGGTGTTTTAATCGGTGACACACTAACCGTTATTTGAGTTATGTATCTGATTGTATCGATGTTTGGTAACTGATTTTTCAAGATTTGATGGGCAACCATCGGTACCAGATAATAGTCATATCTCAGTTGCCAATCATCGTAAAATCGGATAAAAATCAGAAGTAGGTAATTGCACCAGGAATAACCATTTAATAACGGTTTGACCATCACTAGCCGAATGCATCCGCCTAAATAACCAAAACCCGGTGGTTATGGTACAGTTAATTTTAGTACGCTTATATTAGCTTCGCCGGTTTGTCTGGACGGAAACTTATAATTGATATTTCATCCGCTTTCCAGTGTCCAATCGAGCTGAAATTTTGCACACATCACAATGGCAATACATAAATCAATTCACCTATGAAGCAATTAATCCATCATAATGAACTAGAGTAGTGGATATCATGGATTGTATACCGAAGCTAAAATGGCAATGTGCAGGGCATGTTGCAAGGCAGGATGCTACAAGATGGCCTCCCAGAGTTCTGAAATGGAGACCTCGAAAGAATAAAAGGGGCATCACAAGACCTCAAACGAGATGGGCCGACGATACAGCCGCTGTGGGGGGAAGAAATGGCTACAATAAGCAAATAACAAGGAAGGATGGAGAGGTATGGAAGAGGCCTGTATCCAGCAGTGGAGAGATGAAGGCTGAAGAAGAAGAATCAACGTTTTATGTGGAGAAATTTGTTAATGAGCTTACCAAAAAAAGATGGCGCTAGTTTCCTACCGAAGTGATTTTGTACGAAATTATATACTTCACAAGCGCATTTAGTAAAAATGAGTTAGAAATTAGTTAATGGCGCGGACGACTAACGAAGTGATTTTGTATGCTGTGTAATATTAAATCATAAAAGTAAAAAATTATATTTAAAACAATGCTTTTATTTAAATGTAGTAAAAAGTAAATTTATATATTTTTGTAATTAAAATTAGACAGATGATGAAAAAATAGCGGGGGTAGCATTCTAAACATTCCTTAACGGTGACACTAGCCAGAGACGCCACTGTTTAAAGTATTTCGTTTAATAGTTTATTTCCTTATATTGAGGCTGTATGATACAAACAGGATACCTGGTATCGCGGCGAGGATGTGATGCTCGGGTTTTCTAACTGAATATAATTTTTTCCGTGTCTGGAATCGAGAGAGCAACGAGCCCGCCGCGCCGATGAGTCCACTGGGAAGGCGTGCCAGCGCAGCGTTCAGAAAATGCCCTTTCCAAGAAAAGTGAGGTCCGCGCTGTTGCGACGGACTTTTTAACCCGACCAAGCCAGACGGCATCAAAATTGGCTCGGATGCAACCCTTTCGACATTCTTTATCGTGCATTCTGACCTGGTCGGTCCGTCTGATGTCTGCCGTGGCGCATTCCGAGCCCGATGCCGTTCAAAACTGTGGAATATTCTGAATGGCGAATCAGGTTCGCCTGTCTCGCGAAACAAAATCGTTAAAATGTACCTGAGAATCTACCTATCAACATAAATTATTTTTATACGTAGGTATGTTCTGAGAACAATAGTAAAATATAGAGGTATCATTACCGACCCCGAAATCTATGTATACCTACTAGTTCATGAGAAAAGATTACAGATGTCTCTAGCATTCCCTTCAAATACACGAAAGGTTTTCAGATTTGGAATATCATTTCAAAAATTTGATAATTTGTGGATATTCTTACGATATAATTGGTGAACATTGCATTGTGCAGAGTGATCGCTTAAGCCAGCTCGTACAGATCGTAAGCCCTGGCCCATCCTATAAAAATACTTCTATACATGTTTCTCATATAAATAGTTTCGTTCTGTGAGACTTGTTATTTATCTTAATTAGTAAATGATTTTATCCATGTGTACCTACATATATATAATATAGTTCAGCAATTCATTATCCAGGCGATTCATTTATCCGAAAACTAAAACTATTAATTTATTATGCAAGTATAATATATACACTTGGCAATCTTTATTTTGTGTACTACTGTATAGTACTTTGCAATACAATAGTTTGAACGTGAAATGTCCAAACAATTTTCTTGGAAAAGCCAGGGCATCATGCGTCTTCCGGACCCCGCAACTTTGTCTTGAATTATGAGATCTCGTTAGTTGATGACTTAATTAATGGTTAATATTGCAATTTGGGTTTTTATTATTTTAAGGATTCATTTTTCCTTTGGCATCCAGATCACCACACTGTCATTGATGACCTATCAATCCAGCTAATCTTTAAAAGGCATCAGTAGATCCACATCTCACAGCACAATACATGCCTGATTCTAACTACCCCTGAATACAATGGTCTTCTGTACCTCAAAACGCGAAATGTCATTCAGGTATGTTAATGCTATTCACGTCAAGCGGTGATAAAATATAGAATCCGTATTTTTTGACCTAGTCAAGGTTAGTACTAGGTGTCTACCAGATTTAACATTTTTTTTGTAAATTCGCGACCGTTATATTTTTAAATATTTCTTCTTGTGGTACATACGTTTTCCTCTTACGCACAGCACAGTTTACCAAGGCCAGCCGGTCTCGGAGCCAGCGTTATCGATAGCATAGCGTCACAGTGTCCGATTCCTGTTCTTCTCGAAACTTCTGCATCTGAAGAAACCCGCCGGACGACATTTTATCATCATGTTAGTCCGTTTGTGGAGAAGCTGCATAAGAATTTGCCAGCGTCATACAAAGGAAAATAATAAACCTGTAGAATAATGTAAGATATACAGGGTGTACCAGAGCTAGTAGCAGAAACTTGATCGGTAGACTCCTGCCCGTGTTATGAGTCTAAAATGTTCAAGCAACCATGACCTAATATCAATAGTTATGGAGATATGCAGTATCAAAGATTGCATTTTTTTTTCAATATTTCTGACTTATTTTTTGCAAAAAGTTGAACTATCATTACAGTAACTCATATCGATTATGAAAAGTTAATTTGTTTTAATACAACTTAAATAAAATGATAAAAACCTTGTAAAAAAGAACTTTTTTCAATTTTCGCAAGGTTTTCATCATTTTATTCGACTTGTATTAAAGCGAACGAATTTTTCATAATCTACGTAAGTTACTATAATGATGTAAAAAAATGCAAACTTTGATATTGCATATCTCCATAACTATTGATATTAGGTCATGGTCGCTTGAAAATTTTAGACTCACAACATCAGGAATCTACCGGCCAAGTTTCTGCTACTAGCTCTGGTACACCCTGTATATATATTTTAAAAAACTTTATTTTATATACCAACTCTCGACAATTGTTTTGTGCGAGTACCTCTCACCAAAGAGTGTATTTTTAAAAAAATCACGTTGCACCTCAAAGTAACTGCAATGTCAATTAATGACATTTAAGGAACTCTCTGGTTAAACCAAATTTTATTTAATTAGTCTATAGGACCCAGCGCAAAACATGGACACACTCTCTTTAGTCACATCAACACCACTCACTGATGTAAATTTATGTTGAATTTAACGCCATCAGTTCCAAATTTTACTCATTTACACTCTAGGACCCTCTAAAAAAATATAATCGTAGAACATTTCGCATACGTCATTTCTCTAGAGAGTCTTGGGGTAGCGGGATTGGAAAATTGTTCCGTTACGATTTATTAGAAAATATGTTCAAATTTATTTGAGCTTACTTGAGTTGTTACCAACAGCGGAAACGATTATTTTTTTGCAGTACGTGGCAACAAAACACGTGTGTGTGTGTGTTTGCATATATTTTTTTAACGCTTCAACGGCCAAAAGGCCCAATTACTGAAGTCGTTACATCACAAAACACCCAAGCTTGAGTAAATCACACAGATTTATAGTGGCCCTACCGGGAATCGAACCCGGAACCCTCGATGTGAGAAGCCAGTTTAATGCTACTTTCATGGGCTTCGAGAGCCGCTAAACTTCTAGGCTTTCTACATTCCACGAATGGATAGATAAAATAATGCAAGCAATGGTCTTCGAGTTAAGGCGATCGTCTAGCAGAATGAGCAAATTTCACCATTTTTTCTCATATCTTCTCTTGCGTTTTTTATTACATTTTTGTATGGAAATATCTCATTTTAAAATTTATTCATCAGATTACATATATTTTAAATACGAATATCTTATTAAAATTTCATAAACTAAATTAAATAATTGATAAATAAATTACCAAACCTTCGATGTTTTAAAAATGAAGAAAATTGCTCCACTTTGTGGGCCTTTTATGACTGAACGGCGTGTGAGAAGTCTTTTTTATTCAATAATATTACAAAGTTAACGATTATCTTAAATTTGTTACAATTATAGAAAAATCTGTTAATACGTTTACACGCAATTTATGTTTTAAAAATACTGTTTTTTAAATTATTTTAATTTTTTGAGTTTTTTTCTATCCTTTTAAAATAGTTTATAACTTTTTTTCTTTAATAAATTAAAGGAATAGACATTTTTATTTTAAAATTAAAAAAAAAAAATCAAAAAATTATTCTCGATTTCAGATTTTAGCTATTTAATCAAGGCACTGCGTATTGTGTCATAAATGCTACTACTAAAAGGCTACTACTAGGATTCGAGCCCAGGTCACCTCCTTTCTGGGGCCGGTTCTAACCACTAAACTATAGTAACTGTCCTCTATGTTTTCGTGAATATATCGACCTTATATGTAATTCTCATTTTTATTATAGCTTAGTGGTCAGAGAACCGGCCCCGGAAAGGAGGTGACCTGGGTTCAAATCCCAGTAGTAGCCTAATATTTTTTCGTGAATTAGATTTTTCTGTATATCTTTCTAATTGATTAATTTATTTGGTTTTAAAATATACAAATCTCCTTATTTGAGTACGACGAACACCGACGTATACCTACGTCTCGTTTATTTTTTTTATTCTCGTCTATCACGTGTTGGGATAACAAATTAAAATCCCAATATTGCTGTTTTCGGAATACGGCCGAATGTTTTTTTATGCGAATGAGTTAGCTTATCGAAGACAACCTATTTCTATATATACCTTTATTTCCTTACATCTTACGGTGTATGATGAGTTTTATGATGTAATAAAATATATTTATCATGGCTTCGAACATGGGTATGCATTGTAACCTATGTTTACAGTTTTGCATCGTTTCATAGTTGTTAATATATTTCTTGATGCTACGAATCGGAAGAGATGATCATCCATGCCATAATCCGCAATTAACCACGGTTTCTTATGACTGCCATATCAAATGCATCACTATGATGAATTATTTATTTATTCATTTAAGCGTACACAAGCGAGTACAATAATAATTTTAACATTTAATTTTTCAAGTGTTTACATAACACTATTGTCTTGAATTGTTATAACGTAAAAGACGGTTGCTGTTTCTTTAACTAGACCGAAATCTGTCCCAAAGGAGACAAGCACATCTATTTCCAACAATGGAATCTAACTAAAAGCAATTCATTGATTAAAATTAACTAATCAATGAATTTAAGATATCAACATTCCCTTAATCTGTACAAAAAAGTTCGGCTCGCGACGCGTCACCATTTGATTTTCCATTTCAAATATCATGCACTTGAACATTATATTATTAAACCCGCAAACTGTGTGATCTGCAAGGTAGCCAAAGTGACTCTGTATAAACTGCTGCGTTGGTAAAGGCGCGCATTACCATGACGCAGCTAGTGGAAACGCGAGATTTAAGATTGTCAATGCAGCTTGTTGCACAATTCGTAACGTGAGATTCGAAGAATATCAGATTATGATTTATTTGAAGGAATTTAAATACCCTATAGATGAGTCGACCGCACCTTGTCAGATCGCCAGTTTGGTATTTTTGTGTGTTAAGGTACTGATACACATGCTCATTAATGGCACGTGGTATATACAGTTTTGAGCTTCTTGAGCCAATGCTATTTAGTAGCATGTGTGTACGCACATTGCTAGTAATGTGTATGAGTATGCTCATTTGATTTGCGGGTGGAAGGAGTATCTTTCAGAGCATGTATGAACAGGCTTGCTTATGAGCATGCTTATGTTATTCGCGGCTAGTATCGATTGTCAATGCGATATTTCCGCTAGATTGTCCGCGACAGATGAAAAATATGGCGCGTTGGGGAGATGACAAAACATTACTTTTCGTGACTTATTATAGGAATCGCGAATGTCTGTAGAATACTCGGTCACCACTATGCAAAAATAAAATAACAAGAAATAAGGCTTATGAAACTTTATTGAAATACATCTGATTTAAATCTTACAATAAAAATTATAAAAACTAAAATCAAAAATGCGCGGATGGAAACTCGGGAACTGTTTTGATTTATTGGTTCACTTGAATTTCCTTTTTAGTTTATAAGGTTTCAATTTTGAACAAGAGCGTCTCTATTCTATGACAAGAGCATTCCACTAATAAGCATGTGTGTTTGATTGTTAACTTTGAGCATGCTCATTTATGAGCATGCTCAAACGAGTATACAGTTGTTTTAACGAGCAAGAGTATACAGTTGTTAGAGCATGCTCAAAATTAGCATGCTCTAAAATAAGCATGTGTATCAGTGCCTTTACGACCTTGTGATTTTGTATCACTTTACAGTCCTAGCATATCTAAAAAGAATCGGTAATCGGCTTTAACCGGTTCCGAATTAGGATGAATGACAAATTAAGAGAGTCAAGTCTAACGACGTATTAAATACGGTTATTGTTTTATTACGTTAATTAACATCGCTAAAACGTATTCAATCTTAATTAGTATATGTAAACTTTTTTAACTAACGCGTGCCATATTGCGCGCTACTGGTCAAAGTGATGTAGCATGGAAGCCATGTAACCAATTAAATAACATTAAATATATTTCAGTCTTGATTTCAAATTAAGAAAAAATTGCACGCAAAACTTTCAGAAGACCAATAGTGGTCATTCAGGGCTGGATCCTCGCACATATTATAGCCACGATGGGATTCTTAAAAATACAGTGTCCTACCTATTAGCTACTTTAAATTCAATAAAAAATATGTATTTTATATTATTCACGGAACGAAAGTATTCTTTACATACATGTATAATATTTCATTTTTCACACAAGTAACACATTTTTTTATTAATATTTAAATTAGAGAAATTTTAAATTTCAAACATAACCAAGTTCAATCGTATAATGTATATTGTGTTGAATATAAATTGTAATAATATGAGTATAATCGTCCAATATCGCTACAGGTTGGATCTGGTGATCAATGTGTTATGAACATGTTTGTGAAGATTTTTTTTATATTTCGTTAAATTTTTATATTCCATTTTTTTTATTTAAATATTCCACATATCGACGATTTCAGAATACTTATTGGCCTAGCTTTGTTTTCGGTTTGATGGAGAATGAAAATGAGCTACAGTCATATGAAAAAAGTATAATGAATAAATCTATAAATTTATGCTGGATGTCGTTATTCAATTTTTTTTATTATTATTTATTATTTATAAATCAACGCCCTAGTGGACTTTTACAGTACAAGAAAATTAAAAGGATTTTTATATACCTAATATAAAAGAATATAAAATGTAAGAATATAAATGAACAATAGAAATTAACAATATATATAAACAATAATTACACAAGCAAAGATTAATAATAATTAGAACCCTTTAACAATAGAGTAAAATAAAGATTAAATTAAACCAATATACCAGATAAATAAGGTAAGAAGATAGAATAAACCAAAAAATAACTATAAAAGATCAAAACACATTTAAAAGGGAAATGAATAATAATAAGGACACTTTAAAATAAATAAATATATATAATTCATGAGGAACAAAACATCAGTAAAAATTTAGTCCATTAAAATGTAATTAATTATATTCTAGTATATTCTAAGTCTAAGTATATCTTCAATTCGGTTATGCTCCTACAACGAAAAATATCTACGAATTCCGAAAATTTGTTTCCAAGACGATGCATGCATGTTGACGGTGAATTTAATATTATTTGTATTTTAACATAATAACACAAAGAACACTTCGTAAATAATTTGAACAGATTCTGATCGCAGTCCATAGAATAAAGAAACGATCGCTAAGATGGTTGAGATGGGGAGCATATCTACGAGAGGGGGATAATTAAGGAAATGCATAAAGTGAGTGTTGAAGGCAACAGGAACAGTTTCCGCGAAAGGTGTGGCATGATCAGATTAACCAAATATTAGAGGATGGCCCTGTTAAAAGATTCCAAAAACGAAAGGCCTGCATGAGAAAAATGTATGAAAGTGCACACACAAAACTGAGGTGCCAGAACCGATGAGTGTAGCCGTTTCCTGTTATTGCTTGCCCAACGTAAATTGGCGTGCGGCGACTTTGGAACTAAAACCCGCCCCGCCCGCACCCGGCGGTAGCCCCTCGCCCTGTCATTCAGTTCAATTTCGTATTTGCTCGGGAGCTGTGACATCTTGATTATCAATATACATTGAATTATTAAGTCTAAAACATCCTAAACAGTCCGGGACGGTGCAAGAACATTGCCAATGAAGTATTAAAGTTTTGCGAAGCTGAAAATGCAAATAATGGACTGATATTGCCGATTGACAGGCAGAGCGGTCGCCATTACTGTTTCGTTTCTTTCGTGTTGCCCGACCAAATTTCTATTCAAGGCTCTGACACCGGTCACCGGGCATTCTGTACATTATGTATTGTGTAATAAATTTACACCCTGACAACTTCTGTTACGCGACAGGGACGCCCTTCCTCGCACGCCAATTTATAGTAGTACGTAGATTGGGGAGTTAACTTCCCCTGGCGCGCCTATTTTGAAACAATCTGAAGCATTTACGGCCTTCCCACAACAAAACAATGTGCTAGAAAGCACATTTTCGCCACCCACTCCCACCCATGCACAGCCACCCCAACCAAACTCGCATATTTTCGATATGACACCAAGGGCTATCCACCATATATATATTGATTATTTTACTCAGTAAAGGTAAAAAGGCTAATATTATTTAATATATACAACGTTATTTGGAAAACTTTAATAACCTCGCAGGCCTATATTTCTGCCTTATGAGTCGAAAATGTTCGAAATGAACCTTACAGGAATATAGTCCTGTAAGGTTATTTCCAAATAACCCAGTATAACAATCTATCATGAATAATAATCTCTACAATGAAAATGCATTGATAACATACAATGATAATCCATTAATAATATTACTGAAATTTAATTTTTTTATTTTCTAATGTTCATTTGCCAATTACGGACATTAATTTTTGGTTTTCTTTGATTATTCATGTTGTTAAGCAATCCCAGTCATATCATCGAACTATCCTCTATAATTGTTACTAAGCGTGCGGGTAAATTATTTAGTTAGATCGAATGCTATATCGATTCTCCTATATCGGAAAAATGATTCTTACATTTCTATGCAAGAGTATACTTTTTTTGTAAAATTGCAGCCATTGTCGTTCGTTCCGGTAGGTCAAATTTTCAATTTCGAGCCCTGCCATCGTCGAGTTCGTTGTCACAGCTTATTCACCGTTTTCCGTGCATGAAATTACCAGGCATGTCGTGAAGCGTGATTTGTATTATCCTTGTTTAATAAATTCCCACATTTTCGACATTCGACCAATTACAGGCTCGCGGCTCGGCCGTTAAATTGGCGGGTTTCCGACTGCGCGTCGCGTGGCTCGGAGTTTGGTGACATCCTGGGCTATTTTTGAATGGCGTTTCCAACGCGGACGAGCCGCAGTAACATCAGAAAAACAAAAACACCGAGTACTTTGGTTGCAGTACAGCCACTACAGTACAGACAATATTAAAAAAATACAAATAAACGTGTTAATGTACTTTTCATTATTTAACTGTAAATGGTTGCGGATATTTTATACGAACCGTATGTTTTTCCGAGAAACGATTCTCGACGTTTCGTTGAATACTTATTCAACGTCATCAGGAGGACGACCTTTACCCGCGGAGGTAGAGGGCGGACTGATTACTGCTTTCGAGGGCGTAAATTATATGCACTTTGTTGTGGAGTGTTAATTTCTTCTACAATAGAGGTCGCCAGTGTGCAATATGTACTAGTTACGTCGGCGGACTTTGAATCAATGTCGTAAGAAAACGATCTAGCATATGCGATGTTCCAAGAAATACTTACCTTACATCAGAGGTCTTACTGACAAAATCAGCCGGGTGTTGTTGAAATTAAATATAAAAACAGTTTTCAGCCCCCATAGTTCGATCTCACGTATGTTAGGTAGTCTAAAAGATAACAAACACACCGTTCGAGTCTCCAGGTGTATACAGAGTGCCATGCGATTGTGGAATGTTCTACACAGGACAAACCAAACGCAATATTGCTACACGAAAAACATACGGTTCGTATAAAATATTCGCAACCATTTACAGTTAAATATGTCTAACGACCGTAATAACAACCTTAACTCTTTACTTTTCATTAGTAATTGATGAATTTGAATCGGCAATCAATATTAATTATCTTGACTTAAAATCAAAGTAATTGAGCCATCAGAACCTCGCGCAATCTGGCACGTACTGAGATGAGATTTTTGATTTTGATTTGCTAAAGACACCTGAAACGGCGAATTTTGTAATCTTTTTGACATTTGTTCCAAGTCAATGACTCGCTTTACAAATTACTCCAAGATTTGCAATACAACGAATATCTTTTTGAACGTTACATGCGCACATCTCTGTGAAATTGATATGCATAGGTCGTTAGACGTTGGCCCCAAAAAGGCCAAAACGTCTTGATCTTGTATATTTTATTTAGCTATTATTTGTTATATGCGTTCATTGCTCTCAAATTTATAGGAACTCGATTGATCCAAGATCAAATGACTCACATCTTGTTCAAGGAAAATCTGCACTTGTACAAGTACATCATGAACTAGCAGTCCGAAGTAATCGCCTTCAGGTAGAAAAGGTCATTAATCAGAAACATTTATAGGATCTGATTTGATTTTTGCGGAACCTACATAGCTCTATAAGGTACATTATTAATATGTAGCTTATAGATTAATATTTTGAAGACATGTTGATTTTTTCGAATGTAGTAGGTAATCAACAATTTAAATCATTAACAATAGAATTATGTAAGAACAATGTTAATAATGATTTTAAAAATATAGTATTTTGATACCTTTCTCAATTCGTAACTATTCAGGACGGATCTTTTAACCATATACTATAGTTAAACTGGTATATCAATGAAACTTCAGCCTGATCACATTTCGGGCATATTCTAACGAATTTGCGGATCATAAGGGAACGTACAACATAAATCATGTGAATCAATCAATATATTATAGATGTCTCACAATTATATTTTTATGGAAAAGTAGGTATGGAAGTCTTTGGGTGTTCATAGAGCTTACGACCTATCGTACGGCTGGCTTAAGTGATCATTTTACACAATGTAACGTTCACCATTTCCACCCATGAATACCATGTCTATTCAATTTCTGCAAGTTGTGCATATTTAAATTACACGACATGTTCCGTAAATCCTAAGCTTTTTCATTCCCCTTAAATTACCACAGATGTCACTAATGAGATTTTTTTTTAATTTTTAGCAATATCCCTTATATGTGTAATGAGATTCTTCCGAATTATTAGCATTACACTAAAATACGCCTGAAATATCATTTCCAATATTTTTAAAACTCCTTTAGACCAGTATTTTTCATTCAGAATATTTTGAGTTTGTCGAAATTTTTCAGAACACGGTACTGGATTTTGTCCCAAGGACATCAATATAACATTTGTGAATAAATCACGTGGTTCCATTTTGAACTCCTTTGAACCCCTCCCTTTCTCCATGCATCCCTAACATGCCTTTTGCCTTGATTTCAAATTCAATCAACTTTCTGATCTAATAATGAAGTTTTAAGTCTCTTGGAACCATTTATTGAATTGTCGTGACGAGAATGATATAAGCCTCACAGTACTGTATCTAGATCTGAGTCAGGTTGTCAAACCAGCAGTCCTCATTACCAATCGCAGCGATGCCTCTTGCTGCATGTGGGTCAATGTATATTTCCAATTAATAAAAAATCTTCACCCGTCAGACTAATAAAATTATAATAATCATCAAATAAAAATAAAAAAACAGAATATGTTTTTCGTTCCAATGTCACGTCTTACATTTATAGTCCGCGTCTCAAGATTTTCGTTACAAATCACTCAAAATGCATTTTTATTTTTTCAATACCATCATACTTGCCTTTCATTCGTTCACTTATTCTTGATTCATTGCTCAGTTTAACAGAAATTTAAAAAATGTTATATCAATAATAATTATCCGAATTTGAACTCGCACTGAAGTGCACAGCACCTTTAGCCTTCTGGTGCCGTACTTCACTTAGCCACACTTAAAAATTCTTATATTAATTATACTGTAAATTATATATTTCCATTTCATACTCAAAGCAGTAGAAGACGATCAGGGTTTGCCGATAAGTAGAAAAAAATTTTTACTCACCTTAAACATATTTTGCAAACAAACTTCAAACTCACAAAAAATGTTCTTTACGCAAATTTGTGGCACGCGCGTCATAGGTTTTCCTGCTCTGACCTATTGTATAGAACGATGCTGACTCTGGGATCCACGCTTGTTGAACCGTTTAAAATTCAAACCGTCATCTTTATTGATGTTATCTAGTTTAAAATATCCAGTGTTTCTCTTCTTCTGCTTACGTTGCACTATTGGCCGAAGATAAATGTCAAGTATGTATGCCGCTGTTTCGTGTAGCTGTCATCTACGAGATATCAACCACCTCTTGCCGCTTTGAGCAGAGCAGTGGTATATTTTTATAAGATTTATTATGACTCTGAAATACTTCCATTAGAATGTTTGGTGACCTTTCTCGACTTTCACAGTTCCCATGTACGTACTATTACTCAATTGACCCTTGATCTAATCTCCCTAGCAGCAATTCATTGAATTACTTGCAACATCTTAAGTATAAAAAATAGACGCACAGCTCTTGACATTGTTAATTTGTACAAGATCTGTCGAAATCAATTTAACTGTTCACCCCTTTTATCACTTATCAACATCCACGTCCCAGCAAGAGCTACTAGAACACAGTGCATCTTCCACATTCCTGTAGCTCGTACCAATTACGGATTACACTCCCCCATAGTGAGAATGTGCCGAGTCTACAACGACTTGTTCACCGATATCGATATCCATCTATCAAGTATCTCTACACCGCCCAAGATCACAAGTGAACTTAATTCTGCGACGCAACATTGAATTAATACTTGATTAATAACTGAATATTGATTCATTACTGCAATGCAAGATATAAATACAGTTAGGTAATACGTATACTTTATTATTGTTATTTACTTTATTATGTTCTACGCACTACTGTTACAATTGTTATTTATTTTAACATGCTTATATTATTATTATGTACTACTTCAAAATTATTTCTATGTGCGATATGTTAGGATATAAGTTAATATTTTAATTACTAACTATTTACACTCTCATATTTTTATATATATCATTTTCTTTATCAAAAAAACAAATAAACAAATGAAAGCAGGAATAAGTGTTAGTAATTGATACCTTCAGTTAGTTTAATTTTTTAGAATAAATAATTGTAGGTATTTATGGTTTAAGATAAAATTTGCGCGCACATCTCGTGTCTCGAATTTATTTCTTTCTTCCAATCTTAACTCTTCTCTAAATTTATCGCCAAGCCAAAATCTCAACACGCGTATACGTGAGATTTATCTCAACAAAATCTCTGATTTATGTCATCGTTTATCAATCCGTGAACACGGATTATGTTTCTTGCGAAGCTTGCGAATGAAGCGGAATAGCCCAAGAGAGCCTTCGTTATTATCTAAATAGGTTATGAAACTTACCTCCTGTATTTTATGTTTTATTTCGTATCTACTGGCAACTTGATGCTCCTATGTGTGTATTTATTATATGTCGTGTTGTGTTAATGTGTGATTTAAAATTTGAAGGATCTAAGAATGTGTCTACACGCGTGCGCGTGTTTCATTTAATCCAAGGAGTGCTACATTGTTGTGTGTATTATCTTTACTGTACAGTAAGAACACATATTTCCGGACTGTTGGGCGGGACCTGATAAGTTTCTGATACGTCTGCTAATCCGCTTTAGTGAGGATATAATCTAAACATGATAATAATAATAACACATTGTGAAAATGTTTCATGCCGAGACATTTCTCAATCTCATTCTAGCGGCCTCGGCTGTTAATCTGCTTATAATTGACACACTTCAAATACACATTCTTCCAAAATCGAAGTCACAACTATACGGTGAAGATTTGTAACCTGACTTATTAGACGTTCGTCGTGAAGATCTTGCCAACCGATCAAGGAAGTGGTCCAGGTAGTCAGAGGCAAAAGTCGATAAGGTAGGATTCGCGATCGGAGGAAATAACCAATAGCGAGACGAAAGCAACGGAGCTACTGATGAAATATACAAAATATGCGAGCAAAATAGATGCTAATTAAATGTTTTGTTGCTCATCGACTTTTTTGTTCCGCCATGGAAAACATTACATAACCAGTCACATCATTTGGCGGCCATATGCATTATTAAGTATAATTTTATGCTTTTAATTCATGAATAATAATTTAATTAATACTGGTGCAAACCAAATAATGGTGCATTCTCTTTCCTTTCAAGAGAATTGCTTGTTTCTAGACACATAAAATTGAATGTTTGTATGTCGATCTGTCTGTTCCCTATGCAGTCCTGTCATATATGTTCGGCCGTTTTCCGAAAATAGCAATATTGGGATCTCTTTATCCCAACACAACGAGAAAAAAATAAACGAGACGTAGGTATACGTCGGTGTACGGTGTTCGTCGTACTTAGATAAGGAGATTTTCGATGTCCGATGTCTGCAATGCCTTTAGAAAAGGGATTAATTTCTCCAGTGCCTTCTTATCCTGGCGGTCTGGTCTGACAGAGCTTTGCTCTGCGGCAAACTTAACCTCTTAATTCTCATGTTTCGACTAAAATTACAAGAAATAAGTACTAATTCTGTATTTAAAGCTTATAGAACTAACTAATTAACTAACCATCACGCCGTTTTCCCAGAGGGGTAGGCAGAGAGGATAGAACGCCATATTCTTCTATCTTGGCACACCACTTTTGCCTCGTCTACATTCATACATCTTTTCATGCAAGCTCTACGGTTGTTGAGGCTTTTTACAGGACTATCCTAAGCCTATAGAAAAAGATTATTTCATATGTACTTTTAATTTTTTCTTTATTACTTCTTTCTCCCTCTGACCACTCCACCGACGTTTACCTACGTTTAGTTTATTTTTTATTTTGATTCTCGTCTATTAAATATTGGGATATATATTCGGAATACGACCGATTCTCTGGGTAAATATTTAATATCGTTTTTTTCAAATTGCACGTTTACGTACAACTCACACTTCAATGATCTGACTGCACGCGCCTAATCGTGATCGTCTTCAGCCATTTTCTGTCCTCAGAATGCAGGTAAAATTGTGAAGAATATTTTTTTGGCAATATGATAATTGCGGAAGATTTTATGCGTCTCGCCCCAAATCGACTGCACAGGGTTTCCGTTTCTTAAGTGGTTAGAAAATGTGAATTCATTTTGGAATCACGCTAATTGTTTAAAGCGGATATGATTCATGTTGTGTAATTAGAACCATCTCTTGCCTTGCAAACTCTTGTGTCTGCAATTGGCCATCGGCTATACTGGCCGTACTGCGTGGCTATTAGTGTCTGCGATGCGCTATTTCCCATTACCTGGGGTGGCCCAAACCATAACCATTACATACTTTTCATACGATTTCGTTATTTTTTTAAATTGGTAATGGAAATGTTGCGCACTGCATGCATTATTTTAGCAATGCGTTCGAGTTTGACACATTTACAAACATAGATGCATTCTTACCTAGAAATTAAATGTCAAAAAAACAAATAAAAATCCTCCTGGTAGGGTGCTGAGCTGTAATGACGTGGGGTATTTACCACTACACACAAGGATAATTCGGTTCCATACACCAATGTATATAGAATATTATAGCTAGTTGCTATGCGGTTAGCCGATTTTTATTTCGTTTGACCGAGCAACAAGGTCCTGCCAATAATTTTGCTTTCTAATATTTTTTAAATAGATATCAATGCAATCACAAGTTGTCAATATTAACTTTTTTGTGTGATATATTTTCTATCATTCAAAGCATTGAAACTCAATATCTCAGTTTGATATAAATGATATATGATATTTTTCCGATCCAATGCACGATACATTAAGCGCTTTATAGAATAAATGAAAGTGCGAGAAATTATATTTAACAGTTTCGTCAAAACTATTAAATAACTATTAAAACAATTTTTAAACGTTAAATAACTATGAAAGTATAATAGTTTTATCAAAACTGGCTGGCCGGCCAACTGCTGTTTTAAAATGACCAGTTATTTCATGATTTTAAAATATTTTTAATATTTAATTATTAATTTTAATTTATTTTATTCACTACACTAAAAAAATTGTCTACCAACTATATTTACCTTTATATGTTATATTATTCTGGATAGTATTTACATTTTATTTTATCTTTAAGACGTTATTTTATTATTTATTTATAAAAAAGTGTTTTGTATATTATGTAAAAACTTGCTTAATAAATTGCTCCTCAATTGTATTTGGGTCATTCCCTTTTTTGTTGTCTTGTTCGGTACAAAATTCAAACAATAATAAACAACTCTGTCACTACGTAAATTTATTTTTTATTATTTATTAAATAGAATTAAAATCTCATTTTTTTTACAGTTTCTTAACCGTTTGAGATGGTATTATTATGAGAAGGTATCATCAAACCTATATTATTAAACAAAACAAAAATTAACATTTTTAAATACCACTACGTCACGAAGATGGACTGGGACAGTTTAACTACAACAAAAAAGAGAATAAAAAGCCCATTTATCGATTTGCGTTAGTCTGAATATTATCTACAATTTATTTTATGATTAAGTCATTAATTATTATTTATTCATTATTTATTATTAATGTATCGTAAAAGTGTAGATATCGATTAATTATATCATATTCAAAATATTCACAAAATATTAATACTGTAGGTACTCTAATGTCACTCTAGGGCTATTTATTAGGGTTGACGGTCTGTTTATTAAAATATAAAAATGTAATAAAATAAACATCTTAAGACTTCTCTTCTTCTCCCTTCTCCAACTTTTATTCCAACCTCCTTCCTCTTTTTATATTCCTAATTCTATATAATCTCCTTCAAGATTCATTATGTGTTACTTTATACTAATCAACCTATCTTTCCTTTTTTATTTCCTTAAACAGTAGCTTGTTGGTGAAATGGTTAAGATTCTCGCCTTCTATCCAGTGGTCGGTGGTTTGAGTCCCATTCCAGTAGACCAGCAAGCTTAGACATTATATTAAACAAGCGTTTAGCTTGGTTTGAGTTTAGTTTAATTTGAAAAAAATCGAAATAAATTTTTTAGGTATCTAGTATCACAATTATTATAATATGTTATTCCAATTATCCAATTGTATTATATGTTCTGTCTGATAAATATTTTATTTAAAAAAAAAATTCCAAATATATGTTTACGTAAAACTCACTGCTCACGCTTGGAAAATAGTGAGAATACTGATGTGATTCCGTGTTCGCATCTCTATTTTTTTTGAAATACTTAATACAAAAAGAAACAAACAAACATCCATACAAAATGAGTGAAGGTGCGTCATCTCTGAACCATTTCAGGCGACACGCTCGGCCCGTCACGGGCAAAGCTGTGTGCTGTGCTCGCTGTGATATGGAACAATAAATTTGCAATTAACGTTGAATATTTTAATGATGAGTCATACCGGTGTTGGCAGGTGAAATATGATAGTACAATTTATGAGAAGGCTGCTGAGATTTTCGGTCCAGACACCGTATTTTCAGATGAGTGGATGTAACCGTAACCCAAAGACTAATTTATGTAGCTTTCAATACAATATTATCTCTTTTAAAGGGTGTCATGACACAAAATTACACAATTTCTGGAACGTGTCAATGCACTTTCTTCGATCAAAACCAGGATATCGAAGTCACCCTTCATTAAATAGTTTTATCGTTATATAATGTATAGCAAAAACTTTCGGAGATTCTGTATTAAATATTGATTAGAAAATACCCTTTCGGGTGAAATGTCGACAGTTACGGAGGTAAGCGACATCAAAGTTTGCATTATTTGTTCAATATTTCTAACTTATTTTCTGTAAAATGATGGAGTTTCACTACAGTAACTTATATAAAATATTAAAAATTCGTTCGCTTTAATAAAAGTTAAATAAAATGACAAAAACTTTTATTTGACTTGTATCAAAGCGAATAAATTTCCATAAGTATTGGATATAAGTAGTGATAGTCCAACGTTTTACTGAAAATGTCAAAAATATTGGGAAAGGACGCTTATCTCCATAACTGTCAACATTTCACCCAAAGTGTAAAGAATATTTTCTATTCAAAATTGAAGGAAGACGACTCCCCGAAGTTTTTGTTACTAACTATGAGACACCCTGTATAACACATTTAAAAAAATCGTAAATTAATTTTTTTTGTTTGTTGTTCCTGTTTCGCTGTTTCTGAGGTAAGTTTGTAGAACCTTACAAGCACGTGTATGGGAATATAACTCTTTTTTATTTTACTTTCTTAAATTACTTAACGAGATTCGCTTCTTGAGGTATGTTAGTGCTAGGTAGATGGTCACGTATGTGTGAGGAAGAATTCTGACTCTACCCACTGAATCATCCGGTGTTCACGTATGTGTCACTCTTCGCGATGTACGTAGGCGCTGTGTAACGTGTAGCAAGAAAATAAGAAAGGCACAAGGTAGCAAGAATAGATTCTCACGGTAGGTATATTCACGTTCAATTTATTTGTAACGATACAAAATTTACGGATGCATTAACAAATAAATGTTAAGCGCGTGAATACATTCACGGTCGGTCAAGAGAACCCGCGTTTTTTCTTTTTCTTTCTTTTCGTCTTGGCACCGTTTTTCGGATATGTTTGTAAGGCCTCCGATTGGTCGCGCTACGCCGACAGATATTTTATATTTTGGCGTATATGTATTTCGACAGTATTTTGCAAGCAGTCCTGCTTTAGGTCGCGTCCACACTATAGGCCCCAGATCACCATACGGGCATTATGAATCTCTCTAGAAATCGAGGCGGAACAGTGCCTCAAGTAAATTAATCGAGTGTTTTGTATGTTGCCAATATGTTAAGACTCAGTTTCAGATACAGACGAAATCTACGTGACTCTTGCGACCAGTGTCGGGAGGTTTTTTTTAATGACTCCATACCGGAAACATTAATGAAGGTGGATATATATCCCTTTTTTTGGGTCACACCCCTTTTTTTGCACCAAGCACTCGATCTCTCCACTCCTCTCTGTCACCTGCCAGCCTCTTCATTTCTTGGTAGGTGCTACAGCGCACATCTCCGATAACCTGGTCTATGTAGCTTGATCTCGGGTGGCCTCTACGATTATTGCCTTCAATATTGCCCTCGACGATGGTAAAAAGCAGGCCTGGGTGCCTTACGTTATGGCCTATCCAATGGCGATTCTGTTCAGGAGCCGCCTCTTTTCGCCCACCCTGCTCAACACCTCGTCTTTTCGGATATGTTCTGACCAATGGAATCTCGCCATGCGCCTGTAGCACCACATCTCGGATTCCTTGACGGATCAGAAAATCTCCACACGTCTCCAAAAACAATAGTCCCTTTTTGGAGATGTAGAGCAATAAAATTTATATATCTTTATAATTTCTGGAAAAAAATTGTAATAAAACTGTATCTAATAAATAACACTCCTTGGTACGAAGTAGACTCGAGAGTGGCGAGAGAGGGCCACATAGCAAGTACTCTTTTATGGTGGAGAAAGTCCAAAAGAAGTTTCTGAGATATCTCTACATGAGAGAGTACGTGGATTATCCTTGGCTTTACCCAACCGAGTTTCTCCAGGGTATGCTTGGCTACAATAGTCTAGAGACTAAAAGGAATGTGTATTTGATTACACATTTTTATCGATTGTTGCGCAGTATGATCGATAATACTGAAATTATGCAGAACATTGGTTTGTATATTCCTGATAATTACCTTAGACATCGTCAGCATAGATTGTTTCACATTCCAATATACAGGACCAACCTGCCGATGGTCATGCCTATTGGAAGAGCTACAGCTATGCTGAATAATATTGCTTTGGACATTGATCTGTTCCATATCTCTGAGAGAGTTTTCCGAAGCAGGATTCTCCTACACATTTGACATGAATATATATGTTAATTAAAACATTTTATAAACTCTTCATTTATAACATTTACGACTTGAATGTACTTTTGTTTTGTAAATGTTATATACAAAAATAAAGTTGAATTGAATAATAATAAAAAATGTCTATTGCGTTTTCTTCCGACAGGCGGAATATATTTCTCCGTTACTCTCGGCCTTCTGATGTCGTGCCGTGATTCGTGATGAAATACAGCATAACAATTTTCCAAACGTGTAATACGCTAGAGTTCAAAATCGCTTAGGCCGTTCTCGAGTAATTATAAAGTTACAAACAGAGGTCCTTTACCCTTCTCGCAATCTTATGATCTCTACACAGAATGTTAATACTTATCGCTTCCGAAATACAATTGGATTAGACTCGCTGGGAAACGGCTTTAAATGTAAAAAAATCCTACCTGTCTAATAATTTTGCTCGCTAATTGATTTTATGAATATTTTATTTAATTTCGTGTTGTAATTGTTTCGCAGAAGCTCGACAAACATTTTCAACCGAACGGAAGTTTTCGCGTTGCTGTGATAAATTATTACGCCCGGGAGCGGTCCAATCACAATGCAACAATCAATTACGAGCGAATAAAAAGTTTTCAGCCGTCACGGCGACCGGGTTCGCAATAATGGCGTTGTGTTGCTCAGCCAGCAGTTTATAAAACATTTATGACACCCTAGAATTAAAATATAAGTACATATGCAGTAATCCCTCGCCACTTCGCGCTACAACTTTCGCGGCTTCACTCTATCGCGATTTTTTTTCAAATATTGTCATGTATGAGTTATATTTTTAAAAGTTCTTACTGCATTTCAGAATTCATATTAGTTCAAAAATTACGTATTAAAATAATTTTCCAACGCCCGTACAAATGCTCGGTCCCTGCCGCTCCAGAATAGTTTTATATTTTTCACTTTTATAAAGTCTCCCACCCATTTTTTAAAAATATTTCTCGAAACGTTCGCAAATGCGGTGAGTTACTTAGTCAACACCCGGTGGAAGCGGATGTACTTTTTGCCTTACAACCAAAACTCGACCTTGTCGGCGTTCTGATGTGCCATAAATTTTGGAAGGGTGAGGTTCGTATAAAGTATTATTGATTTTTTGTGTAGGGTTATACATATTTTTAAAAGTTCTTACTGCATTTCGGAATTCACATAAGATCAACAATTACATATTAAAATATTTTTTCAACACCTGTACAAATTATAAAATCTCCACTCATTGAAATGCAAAAATCTCCGCAAATGCGGTGAGTCAACATCCAGTATACTTTTTGCTTTGCAAAATTCGACGTTATCGGCGATATACCATACATTTGGAAGTTTGAGTTTCGTATAAAGTATAATTGATTGAAGTTTTTTGCGTAGGCTTATATGTATGTAATAATTGGTAATACATACTAGTATAATGGTGACTAGAGGGGTTTTATTTCATGTTAATACCCTTATTTAAAGTGTCGTCAATAGGTTTTCTATGGTCTAACTACGAAAATATTCCATTTATTAACAGAGAATCCTGGTTCGCGGAAACTCACTTATCGTGGTTATAGGCTAGAACGGATTAACCGCAATAAACGAGGGATTACGGCACACAAAAAAAATCTGTTTTCTTCCTTTTAATAGACCTATGTGGTCTGTTCTTCAGAGGATAGCGCCTCCTGTGATGTGGATTCCCAGCTGCCCTTCCATCTTTTGGAAGGTCTTCCGCGAGGGCGTGATGCTAACTATGTAGTGCGATATAAGGGAGTTTGGAGCTGTCCATTCTCAGGACATGACCACACCAGTCCCCGCTTCGCTGTCTACTCCATCGTACAATGTCCTCAGCCTCGCATTCTGGTGTTCCTCACGCGATCCCTCAGCGTCTTGCCTGCTATCATCCTCAGCGTCTTCATCTCGGAAGTCCTCAATATTTGTTTAGTGCTGATTGTGTTTGCCCTTGCTTCAACGCCATATGTCATGCTTTGTAGATTCTCATTTTGCTCTTGATGACCGTATCCTTATTTATCCAAATTATGGATTTTAGAGCACCGAGAATTTCTGTAGGATTTTTAATCATTTTATTTGACTTGTATTAAAGCGAATGAGTTTTTAATAATCCATAAGTTACTATAGTCCAACATTTTACAGAAAATAAGACAGGAATATTGATAAAAAATGAAAACTTCGATGTCGCTTATCTTCGTAACTGTCGACAAAGTGTAAAGGATAATCTCTATTCAAAATTTAATAAAGAAGACTCCCCGAAGATTTTTCTACTAGTTACAGAGTGTAACAGAGTAAGTCCACAATACTTCAAAGTAGATTTTTGCCTAAATTATGAGTCGAAAATGATCGAGCAGCAATGTACTAATATCAGTAGTGGAAATAGGCGACATCTAAGTTATATACCGAATATTAAAAGTTCATTCGTTCATACAAGTCATGTCAAATGATAAAAACTTTCAAAAAAATATTTTTTCTGACTTGTATTGACGTGAATGAATTTTTAATATTCGATATACGTTATTAGTATTACGTAGGTTATTTTTCCTAAAATATTTATCGCTAGATAAGTTCGACTCGTCTGATCTGCAGTTTTTGACGCTTTATTGGATGACGTAGTTTACAACGAAAATACTTTAATTTACGTTTTTTTCAGTATTATTAATTCATGTGTTTTTTTGTAATTTTAAAATGAACGTTTTTATTTGCCATTTAATAGTTCTTTAATACTTAAGTTTTATTCCTTAACAACATAAACGACGGAAAACATGGCTGCAAGCGGACTTTGTGTTCCAATAAATGTGTTAATATTGCAATAAAACATAATTCATGACTCGTGTCTTTAAAGTGGTAATAGGTGGCCACCGGCATCCATCTTGTCAATAGCATTAAAACGCATGTTTAAATGTCATCATTTTATTGTTATAAAAAATTCCCAGCGTTTGTTAATATTATTTAGTGCTTTTTAAAGACCCTGCGGGCCGCTATGATGTGGCTGTATAATTGATAACGATACCTGAAGAAAGCAATTTATGTCGCTTTATGTTTCCTGTATTTTTTCTGTAAGGTTCCGTGAAAAGTGATACAGCTAACAAACATTATAATACCAAAAAGTTATAACGTATAAGATAAGCTTTATTATGTTTCAAATCTGTGAGATATCTGTGTGACGTATAACGAATCGCACCATTGACGTATTCTCAGGGAATTAAATTTTCGGGCTTGTGTTATCCTCATATTCATCATCATCGCGTGACTATGATCGTTGAGGATCTTTGGCTCGTCGCGTAGTAGTTTTCGTCTCTGTCCTCTACATATTATACTCTCGAATCTCCAGAAATTTGATTTTCATTTTACTATCTTGACAATCCAATTTTTTTTGTTTTGAAACAGAATTCTTTATTGAAAATAAAATGAACACATACCTACATGTTACAGTGACAGTGAATATTACATTTTTTATACGTGTTAATTGTCCCCAGAAAAGTTAAAACTTGTGTTTGGGGACAGGAGTACACATGATGCTTAAGAGCATGAATGATAAGTATGTATTAGTCAATAAATATTAGTGAATCAAGTATACAAATTATTTTCGGATACAGTTATTTTTTAAATTCTAAATGTTTTTTGTTTTGATAGTGTATTATTCTAATTGTTTTATGTATTATTCTATTTGTTTTATATATTTCTTGAATTTTAATTTTGGTTCTACAGTTCTGATATTCATTGGTAAATTATTGAAAATTTTAACACCTAGATAAGTGTAATGATGTTGTGTGGCTCTTTTGTTGTATTTGAGAATGTTTATTTATTATTTGCGCTCTTTGGCTATGAATGTGAGAATTATGATTTTGTGGTGTATTTATATTTTGTTGAATGAATGTTTCTTTATGTATTTGTAATATTGCAGTGTTTTTGTATAATCTGTCTAATGTTGGAATATTAATTTCTTTAATATACTCTATATTTTCGAATAATGATTAAAAAATATTTGGTTTTCCTTTAGTACTTGCTTTTTTGAAACGATTTTTTTTTATTAATATTAAAGGAAACATATTCTTATTGTGAAGTTGCAATTTCAGAACAAAGTTTTGTGAATTATTAAACATTTTTTATTAATCAATTAGAAAAGACATACAGAAAAAATCAAATTAACGAAAAAATATTTTAACTACCACCGGGACTCGAACCACGGACCTCCAATTCTATCCGGGATGGCGCGTTAAAATTTTCGTTAACTTACCAGACTGTCATAGCGAAATTGGATAACGCGCCATTCCCGGATAGAATTGGAGGTCCGTGGTTCGAGTCCCGGTGATAGTTAAAATATTTTTTCGTTAATTTGATTTTTTCTGTATATCTTTTCTAATTGATTAATAAAAATTTTTTTTTAAACTGTCCAAAAATATTGATAAATTGGATGGTTTAAGATAGTAAAGACTAAAGAATTTTCGCAGATTTGACAGTATACGTAGCGACCGTCGATATCTTCGCAGGTTGTCATCTAGTTGTGAAGTTAAATTTTTCTGGCTAAATAATGTTGCCTCATCTTTTATTATTGAGATGACTTCTACAAGTGTTAGTTCCATGATATCCTTAGAAAAGTGGCCTAGTTCCTCCAACTATTTCCAGCTCCGCAAATAAAATAATAGCAACACGACCGCTAATGTAAGCGGACAAGCGCTACAAGAAAAGCGTGAATGTTGTTTAACGACACAAATGTTCGATTAAATTGAAGATTTATGATACATTTTATTTCATTTTTTTGTTTTTTACATGATTTTAACTTCGTCTCTTAAGATGAAAATGCCGAAAAATTCGTTATATTCTAATAGACTATTAATTGTGTTTTTGCTAAAAACTAGTTTTTTTTTAGCGGAATCTGCGTGTCGGATGAGAGATAGAACAACCGCGAAATAATTATAGTCGCCATTCGTGCATGGCCGCCGTGAATTAGGCGCAATGTGGTCTGGTCACATGACAGCATCACGACTCGGCGGAGTGACTTCCACGGCTAGAGGACAAATAATCTAGTCTCAGTATTATTAACCCTTAATTACTCGCACGAAGAAAATTACGTAAGTACTCGCACGGGGTCTCAGGTGACCACAAATTGTAGGAATTATTTTTAATATATACTGAATAAATATGTAAATAAAACTATTTTTTTAGTAAAGTGCTTTACTTGAACTATTATATTTTCAAGAAACAATATGAATTGATATCTAATCAGACATAAAACAAACTAAAGTAAAATAACTAGCAAAAATTAAAATTTTGTACTTATGGTGAGATAAAAGTAAAAAATTACGATACTTTTGAGAACTCTCATTTTTTACAATCTTAGGAGTTGCATCGACTTCGAGTCGTCGTTTCTGGTGATTTTGAACAAATTTGACAGACAATTGCCGCAATAAATGACGCCTCACTTAATTGTCTGTATTTGCTCGATGCACGTGTGCATTCATGCCTGTGACATTTATAATGTAATATTTGGATAACTTTGTTTTATGACATGTATTTATACAATGAACTAATAATAATATAAATTGAAGTACACGAAAAATTATAATAAAATAAGCAACTTACCTCTTTCATAAAAGTTACGTAACTACTCGCACGGGGTCACCGCTCAAGAGAACAGAGACGCGTTCTTCCTTCTCGTGACATGATCACTACTAAAATGCAAACTTTGACGTGAGTTAGGAAGCTAACGGGGACGCGGAAAAAAGGGGAATACGGCAAGTACTTTTTTTTAAAACACGAAAGTGCTTTGACCCCATGCGAGTAATTAAGGGTTAGTGCGATATTTCGTCACGGGGCATGTCGGAAGAATCTGTTTATCAAAATAATCCATTGTTTCTGCCACCTCTCTCGATGCTCAGTATGAATGCAGTTACCATATGGTATCCAAAAGCAGTTCATGCCATTCCTTTTCACATTCACGAATTGTGTCTCCTTTCACCTTAAAACTTCCTTCTTTTTGTGCAGCCTGGCACTAGTTGCCGACTGCACCTCCTCTCGTTGCTTGTGAAGTACAAGGTTTACTTTGTGACCCACCTATCCATGTGCTACGAAGGGTTTTGGTATAAAATAAAATACGTTAAATTTCATGCAATTCATATTAATGACCTATATTTAAATAACACATTTGTTTAATTTGACTGTATTAAAAAACAATACATAATTTACTAATAATATAATTGATTAAAAGATAAATTGCTATTATTGACTCACTGAATAGTATTGGATCACGAGTGATTGAAAATCATGTGATCATGTACATATATGTAATTTTTTTATTTTTTTTTACAAGATAGAGCTAGTTACTTATGATTGATTTTTCTCTTCTACATGAGTGACAGACTCGTGTGTAGGAGAGGAGTATCTTTAAATTTTACATTTACAGAGAATTATATGATAAAATTTACATATTCATCATTATATATGTATAGACAATTTAGTTATAATTAGTAAATAATAGGTACATATATATAATAATAAGTAAGTAATATATGTAATATCTTGTTTTCCAATTCGTTTCTTCATTACCTGGATTGTGGATATATGTATTAAAAATAATTTATCAAGCCAAGTAAATGAATAAAAAATTGCCACTTTAAAAAAGTATTCAATCATACTTCGTCCATCATTATTTCGCATGGCAAGCATGTTTAAGCAGCTTCCTAGCGTAATATAAATAATAATTTAAAATCAAATAAAAATATAGAAAACCGCGAACAAAATTATTTAAATATTTATTTATTTATTTTAGCTGACGATGTTTTCAGACGAGAATCACGGAACACGATATTTTTAATACTCAATCACTGTTAGTGATTGTGATTTGAAGATACATGGTTCGTGACTTTGTAACTTATAATTCGTTTTTTTATCAATCCCTGAGATATATATCTTTTTTTTAAATATGTATATCAAACAATGCCTGGAGTTCTACGAAACGAATGCTTCTAATCTAAATATATTATAGGTATATGTCAGACAAGTAGACGTATGTAAAAAAAATTATATATCTACATACCTTGTAGAAATTTATTTTATCGGAAATGTCAATAATGGTTTATGCACAATATTTGACATTGTCAGGTACCTACTCGTACCTAATATTTTTTATCGAAATCGTCGAGGTGTAAAATTTTGCCATAAGTATTTTATATCGCTGGTATTAAAACATAATAAATCTTATCATACATTTTTTGTTCAATTTTTCCTGTTAACATTCCTGTCAATAACTGAATTACCCTTTCTTGATAATTATTATTTTTAAGTATTGCAAATGCAACATATCAATATTATTGAAAGATTTGACAGATACTTCGTGGTGCAACATTATAATTTAAAAAAATATGTTTTACTTTACTTCGTAATACACACACAATATGAGTTATTAAATTACGTCTATAGTTTCGAGAGGAGCAGTCCCTCTCATCATCAGGTATAGATAATAATTAACTTAAAAATAAAATTTATCAATCTAATTGGGTAGGTTAGGGGGTCAGGGGACGCGCGGCTGGGAAGGGTATTTTTTTCTCCGAACAGCTCTAGGAGTGGTGAACTGGACTGAAATGTGATATTATTTATTAATGTGTTTCTAGAATTTTTTTAGGATTTCGTAGTTTTCCAAACTATTAACATAAGAGGGACTGCTCCTCCCGAAACTATAGTTGTAATTTAATAACTCATATTGTGTGTGTGCATTATAAAGTAAAGTAAAACATATTTTAAAAATTAGAAACATTAAGTTCATGAGATAATTCTCCCTCGCGGATGTGACCTCTATATTGTAATTTATGTTATGTACGTATAACTAAAATTTTCCGAAATGTCAACCACGGGGTGAAACGTGGTTAAAGTTTAATCAGCTATTGTTTCAATTGCTAGACAATGAAACGCGATCTTAATATTCCCATTGAATAAACAATGATGACATCGCTATCTTTAGCTCTGTTAACATGCATCCAAGCCGCGGGGACGGAAACCAATTGGTTCTTGGAACACCGCGGCAAATGACCAGGCTCTTTCTGGCCTAGTTTAGAAAATACTATTTTATACTATGAAACTGGGCGTTTATTGGGATGTAATTTTTAATAAATTTTAACTTCATAAATAAATCAGATCTTGCCGGATGAGTAAACGTGATTACAACTGCCTGGACTACCGATGGCTCTTCTCTCTCTCTCTTGTGTGTGTGATAAACAGAGCAAAATTTTGTAGAAAAGCACCACCCGAATAAGGTTGCAGCCATGCGACTGATGAATCCAAAAAAAGAGTCAAAAGCAAGTGTATAAATGGGATAAATTCCTTGTTATATTCGCACAAAAAAAAAGATTCCATACAGTATTAATAGATAGCAGTGAATCTTACACTAATGTATAAAGAGGTAAAGTTTGTAAGTTTGGATGTAGGAGGTAATCTCCGAAACTACTCACCCGATTTCAAAAATTACTTCACCAATATTTAGAATGGACCTTCAGGGTGGACATAGGTTATATATTATCCCATTAAAATGAAAGGGCTTTCCGTGGTGACCTATTTTACAAATAAAAGTCGACGAAAAAATGATCGAGCGATGCGTTTTTTACGAACGTTGCCTTGACGCTAAGAGTTATTGGAATACTTTCTATAGAAAAGTTGTAGAACTCAAAAATTCGTCTGCGACGAAATATATCTATATGTTAAGGTTAATACACAAATTGATAAAATATGACTAAAAGTTACTAAAAATCTACGCGTGTGAAGCCGCGGGCACAGCTAGTTTATAGTAAAATAATAAGAATTTTTAAAAGGTAAATTTGTATCAATCATTTTTATGCGAATATTTCTGTGTTATGGAACAAATATATGGACGTGTGGATTGTAACGATGGACTGTAACGGTGGAACGAGCGAATGGAATGTAAAATATCAATCTACAAAGTTATACAACCAATTGAAAAAAAAAACGAATAATCTGTTGTTTCCATTATGAGACAAATGAATGCTTTGGATTACGTTTCCGTATAAAATCCTGAAAAAAAAAATTCGAAGGTTTATATTTATTTATTTGACTTGTATTAAAGGAAATGAATTTTTCATATTCGATGTAAGTTACTGTAATGATAGTCCAGTGTTTTACAAAAAATAAGACAGAAATATTGAAAAAAATGCAAACTTTGATGTTGCATATCTCCGTAACTATTGACATTAGGTCATGGCCGCTTGAACATTTTCGACTCATAATCAAGGCAGGAATATAGTCCTGCGAGGTTATTAATGTTTTCCAAATTATAATGAAATACGCCAAAAATATGAAATGGCAATTCATACAGTGTTGCTAGAATGGAATCAAGGGGCTAATACCGCCCTTAAGGCATCAAAAAATATATTCAAATATTTTTGAGATAACTATTGCACATCCAAATTTGTTTTGCCATTGTTGACGGCAATAGTTCAAATTTTTCAAAATTACGTAGTTCTGTGCTCTCCCGCCAAAAATTTCCGTGACGCGAGCAGCTGGTGGAGATAATCATGTCGCCAGGGTTTTAGTGAAATTAAATCTTAATTGTTTTCTCGTTAAATTATGTAATGTCTATGATGTAGCATGTCAAGACATATTAGGTTTTTTTTGTGCAAATGAGATTGAAAAATAATTTAAATTTTTCCCCGAAGAAAACGAAGTAAAAAATTATAATAAGCAAACGGCGCATTGTATTTTAAAGTATCGTATACTGCATCATATTATCTGTAAGACGTGTGCAAAATTTTAACAAAATCGGCCTAACATTTCATGAGATATTTCTTGAGACATTCCACCAGGCAGAAAAGGGAAGAAAAACGCAAACGTATAATGAAATCCGTTTAAAATTTCACCTACTACGCTAGCTTTACACAATTTTAGGGATCTTTGAATGAATGAGGACTTCAATTATTTTTATAATTTCAAGCTAAGAGATAAAGTAAAAAAATCGCTATTTTGAAAATGTCAAGATTGTGTAACCATAACCCCTTAAGCCCGCTGTACTGATGAAATATCAAACTGTAAGCGGATCCAGCAGTAAAAAAAAAAAAACAAAATACAAAACAAATAGTTCACTTCACTGACATGCTAGGAATGAGACCGATCGGGTCAAACGAAGCCGAATCATTACTGCTAGAAGTCACGACCGCTCTGACGTCGGGAAGCCGATCTTGTATAAAGAGACGTTGGGAAGCCGATCTGATATAAAGAGAAAGCCGAAGAAGAATAGTCTGACCTAAACTAACGTAAAAAATGACTGTCCGTTAATAATTTTAAGAGATTTCTTGAAATCATCAAAATCATTTCACTATAAGGAAGATGTGTTTTTGCATGTGTATATATGAATAACTATCTTAATTATAAAGCGGAAAATCTGTTCGAAGCAGCAGAAATTCTGGAACGTTCGTGATATTTGTATATTGTATTCTGTCTGATATTTCTAGGTCAATACGACTACTTCCATCTCGTAACGACCATTATCAGCTAAGGTGCATTAAAATTTACGTTTAACTGGGACAAATAAGATAAAACGCCATACATTTCGAGTTTTCAATAAGAAAAATGATTTTAAAAATTAAAAATATGTTGAAACCAGCCTTGAAAAAATAATTTTTCGTTATATGATTTGTTTCGGCTTTTTTCTTTCTAGCAATCATTGTAATTCAGCGCTTTTCAATGAATTATTAAATTAGTACACATAAGAATCCAAATTTTGGGCCAGGCCGAGAAATACGAGGGCGGTCCAATAAGTACCTAGCCTACAAAAGAAAAATGAAAATTTTTGGAAAAGTGGCAATTTATTTCTCAACGTAATCTCCTTTTAGCTCGATACACTTGACCCAGCGAAGCTCCAATTTCTTTAACCTGTCTGAAAAATACGTTTTCTCGAGGTCTGCAAAGTAGGTCTCCGTGGCGGCGATGACCTCCTCATTCGACTCAAATTTCTGCACGGCGAGTGACTTTTTCAAGTTTGGAAACAAAAAGAAGTCGCAAGGGGGCCAAATCTGGAGAATACGGTGGACGGGCCAGCAGTTCGTAGCCCAATTCGACCAATTTGGCCGTGGCGAGGGCGGAGGTGTGAGCCGTTGCGTTGTCATGGTGGAAGAGCACTTTTTTCTTCGCCAAATGTGGCCGTTTTTTCTGCAATTCGGCGTCGAATCGGCCCAATAATTCGGCATAGTACAGCCCTGTGATCGTTTTGCCCTTCTCCTGGTAGTCGATGTAGACCACACCTTGTGAATCCCAGAAAACGGTGGCCATCACCTTTCCGGCCGATAGGACAGTCTTCGCCTTCTTCGGAGCACGTTCGCCGGGTGAAGTCCACTGTTTCGACTGTTCCTTGGTCTCTGGTGTGTACCAGTGGATCCATGTTTTGTCGACGGTCACGAAACGACGTAGAAACTCCCTTGGATTGCACTTAAACAGCGTCAAACACTGCTCTGAAGTAGTCTCACGGTTTCGCTTGATGTCCGGAGTGAGCGAACGCGGCAGCCATCGCGCCGACAGTTTTCTCATGCCCAAAATTTCATGCAGGATATGACCCACGCGGCCTTTTGAGATGCCTACTGTCTCAGCTATCTCGCGCACCTTCAATCGGCGGTCTGCTAATACGAGATCGTGGATTTTTGTTATGTTATCCTCCGTGGTAGCCGTTTTCGGGGCACCTGGGCGTGGCTCATCAAAAACCGATGTGCGACCACGTTGAAACTCATTAAACCATTTTTTGACAATCGCCATCGAAGGAGAAGAGTCACCATACACAGCATCCAAGCGCTCTTTGATTTTGCTGCGCGATTTCTTTTCTAAAAACAAGAATCGAATCACCGACCGATATTGCTCTTTTTCCATTTTTCTAAAATCCGCGGACACGCCCACTTCCACACGCGGTCAAAACAAAACTACGAGTCCGATTCGACTGAAATTTTGACAGTAGTCGTCTACGAGAATGTACTACACGATAGTAAATTTTTCTTGCGATAGTAGCGCCATCGGGCGGTGAGGCTAGGTACTGATTGGACCGCCCTCGTAAAGCTACATGTGGTAGAGTCCATTCACTTTAGATGAGCCACTTGCATTAGTGTGAGTAATACCCCCTGTAACACGTAAATTGTGAAATTGTATTCTTTTTTTAAACCAACTTCAATAATATTTTTATTTATTTTTTGCGTTGTCATTTACTCAAAAAAAGAATTTTACGAGATTTTGTAAACGGACTGTTACTCACACTAATGCAAGTGGCTCATCTACTACGGCTCTACGCGAAATTGTATGGTATGGGAAATTTAAAAATGAAGTGATAAGATTTAAATTGGGGTGAATTATTAATTTCCTTTAAAATATACAAATTACGTGGACTTTTCGGTCTCAAGGTTCATTTTACAAATAGAAAAATCCATTTTTATTATCAGAAATTTGAAAATTATAATTCTGCCGCTCTGTAAGCAGGGGATTTATGTTATGTATGTACGTATGCAGGGCATTGCAGTTACTTGGTTTATTCAAATTATGTCATATGTATGTAATTACGTCTTTCGCGCTCGTACTAGGACAGGTTTAAAACAATAGTTAGGATATGTTATATTACTATACGGAGGCAAACGGAGATAAACATTTTTCAACAACAATCGGTACAAGAAATTATTTTACAATATTAACTGTCGCACGATTGCTTCGGGGCGTTTCTACCGCTATCAGTCTATCATTGAACACGTAACCTCGACTCACATTGGGTATATCAAAGGTGTTTTTTCTAAAAAACCGCCGGAAATCTAAAAAAAAATTTTATTAATACCAATATTTAATTTTTTTGTTTTTGATCCCAGCTCTCGCCACCTCCAAAAAAATTAATACTAGAGAATGAAAAATTCCATAATAGAGTGACAAATACGTCATACTCATTACCGTAGTAAATATATATTTTATTTAGTATCGCAAACGTTCAACTTACGTTTTGACATTTTTGAAAAATTCACATGTTGAAAATCTATCATACCCTCATTTCCCGGTATGTAAGTAATAATCTACACGGTTACTATCAAAAAAATTTATTTAAAAAATAGTACCTACCTACATACGTAGTACTTACTTACATAATATACAAATTGAATTTTAAGAATGACAATTAAATTTATCGCGATTAGAATATTTATGATGGTGACATGATATATGAAAATGAAATTTCGGCGGCCCTTGTAGCCCAGTGGCCACTACACTGGCTTCTCACCCCGAGGGTTCCGGGTTCGATTCCCGGTGAGGTCACAATTAGTCTATGTGATTAACTCAAGCCTGGGTGTTTTATCGGTGTTTTTCGCTTCAGTAATTGGGCCTCTTGGCCCGTTGAAAGGTAAAACAGAAAAAAAGAAATTTATAAACGTCACAAAAAATAGTATTTCGTTAAAAAAAAAACAACGTATCTTAGAAGAAAATTAATGTGCCCATCTATTCTTGCACTATTATATTTATCTTAATTTTAAAGTAATAAATGGATTGGCTTTAAATAAAACGTACATTATAATACGTCACATATTATTGCCTCGATAAGCTTGGATTAAGAAGTTGATAACAAATGAAATGTTTGACTACTGATGTTTTTGGATAGTTTCGTATTTGTAGCACATGGACACCATTTTTTCTCGTTTTCAACGAGGCGGGTCCGTTTTGCTTCAAGGTCTGGCAGCAGAGCAGCCCGGCTCAACATCGTTATCAGCAGTGTTCATTCTAAAACCCGGAGTATTCGTGCATGCTAAGCGAAATAAGTTTAGCAAAGCAAAAATCCTCGTGAGCAGTTTTTTTAGACATTTGACGAAATTTGCAATATGCATATTAGACATTTGACGAAATTTGCAATATGCATATTAGAGACGTATAGAAATATACCAGACCCTGCAATCTTATCATTTAAGGTAAAATTGAAAGCAGAGGAGTTCTTGTAAGACGAAGGACATCAAGGCTGAAATATCTTAGTCATATTTCATAGTCAAACTATTATATCTGGACCCGCTGCGAAAGAAATAATGATTGCCAACATGATTTCTAACATTCGATAACCGCACCGCCATTAGAATTATTTTTTTTGTAGCGAAATTTAAAATAAATTAAATTTTAATAATATTATTATTAAGTTCCTAAAAATAAATGGAGTTCTACAAATTAAACACAAAAACCATAAATAAAAAAGCCATTAGAATACCTTAATGTCACATACCTAAAAAAGATTTCAAGCTTTTGCGGCAAACTCCGAGAGATCATCTGTGCCTGCCATAAAATTTACATGTTTTAGAATGTTGACAAATAATAATATTTATAAAGAAGTTAATTTTGTAAGTTTGGATGTAGGAGGTAATCTCCGAAACTACTCATCCGATTTCAAAAATTCTTTAGACCAATATTTGGAATGAACTTTCAGGACATAGGCTATATATTATCCCGTTAAAATAAAAGGGCTTTCCGTGGTGACCTATTTTACGACTAAATTCGACGAAAAAATGGTCGGGCGATGCTTTTTTTTACAAACGCTGTTTTTTTTTTGCTTTGGTCGTGGAAGTGGAAAAAATGGTCGAGCGATGCTTTTTTTTACATATGCGCTTAATGGTAAGAGATATTTAAATAATTTCTATAGAGAAGTTGTAGAACTCAAAAAGTTCTATAAAAAATTCCGACACGACATATAGCTATATGTTAACGTTAATACACAAATTGATAAAATGTAGTATATATACGCGGGTAAACTAGAATAATATATTTTGCCATTCAAATGAAGGTTTTTTATCATTGCGGCATTTATGAGATATTTTTAATTTATTAATAAAATGACAATGCGCTCGCAGGTTAGGTTGAACATTGGTTATCCTTGTTTAAGCTGTTAGCTGATAACGATAACTTATCAGCTATCAAATTAAAAGCGGCAACACTGTCTGCCTCACAGTAGGGATGTTCCGAATACTATAAAATGAAATAATTTGGCGTTGTGTTCGCGAATACGAATAATTCCTAAAGGTCTTGGCTTCCAGTGCGGTCTTTTACTGATGCACAAGGAAAGAAAGCGATCATGTTTCATTTATAAGTTTTTAATGTGAATGGCAATCCGTTAAAATTTATTTACATTTTTGGTAAATTTATTGGTGAAACTAATTTCATAAATTACTTTACTTAAAAAATAAATAAATCATATTTACAATTTTTTTAACTTACTTTTCTGAGTTTGTATTACACATACTTGTTGCAGTTTCCATATCTTGAATCTTCATTGCAAATTGCAGTAATGAGACAATGTAACTCACGTACCTATGATTTAAAAGAAAAACAGATAACAAATAATTTTTAACAAAATTTCCACGCGTTAAGTATTGAGGTTATACAACCTGTTGCGCACTATGCTCGTCTACTCGAATCTCGATACTCGCACGCACGCACGCACATACACGTATATAATAGAGAGAGAGGAGTCGCATGGAGGGGGCATATCGCTTTTTCCTTACGTGACAATTTCTACCAGTCAGTCCTACCGCAAGCCGCGCTAAGGAACTTCGTTCCAACAATGTTCTTAGGTTTTCACGACCGTTCAGAATCTTCTGGTGTGAGTTTTCTGGGATATTCTGGCGTGTTTCTGAGACCTTTCTGGCTGATGTTTCATGACGTCATCATCAGCAACACATCGTCCTGGATGATGGCAGAATATCCTAGAAAATTTACATAAACATTTGTGATATTTTTATTTGGATTTTGGACAAGGATTTTGATTGGAAAGAAAATTTCTAAACATTTTTTTAAAACTAAACGGTGAGACTGATTCTTCATTTCGTTAAATAGTTCACATTTTACGTGATTTACAAAAACATTACGAAAAAATATTGATGTGCCTTTAATTGGATATTTTAATTCTATTTGAGTTTATTAGCACTGTACTACTATATAACTGTTTGTTTATATCGATGAGAGTTACTGATGCTCTCGAAACTCGAGTAGTGCTAATAAATTCAATAGAGTTATAACGTATAACAGTGTTTAATTTACTTGCAAATTATTCTTAACCAGGATCATTATGGAACTCTAGAAGGTTGACGCCAATGGTATAGGTAAATAATTCGGTTAATACAGTTCTTCTTTCGTTTTCATTCTTTTTTTAATTGTATCTAGTCAGTTCCAGTTTTCGCATCTAATTCGACAAATACGAATATTTAGAATATCTCTACCTCAGGGAACACACTTCATTGTTCGAAGACACCAATGAAGCCGGAAACCGCATAGTTTGTTACCAGCCAAAGTCAAGTCCGGTGAGGCCTTGACATTGGAAACAAATTGTCACGAATTAAAACATACATTTTTTAAAGATGATGACTTGCGCAGTTATGTCATATATGTATACAAATATAAGAAAAATATGTGGCGTTCTATCATCAGTATGTATGTATGAATGCCCAGAAAATGTGTTTAAAAAATCGCGCCGGGGAAGTGCAATTCCAACGTGGCAAATATGGCTGATAACAATGAGCGCACCCAAGATTTGCTTTGTCTTATTGTTTGTTCCGACTGTGCACCTAAATCTTGACTCAGGTGTTGTAGAGAAACTCTGCCTGCGTAAAATATAATATTCATTGTCTTCGCTTATTGTAAATTCTCAGAGTCGCGGTGTGAGGATAGAAAACGCAAACTACTACACAATGAATTACTCACTGCCATCAATTTTACCGCGCTTTTACTCGGGCAGGTACTAGTAATGAAAAGAAAATCAAGAACCGCGATTTTCTTTCACAATCACTAACTGTGATTGTATATTTGAAAATAACATGATTTGTGATTTTTCGATGGTGGTGAAACGTGTTTGTGATCAGTAACGGACATCATAATCAGCTCATGTCTCTCCGATGCTAGATGCTCGCCTCCACCAAGGATCGCCAATTGTCTCTGCCTCTGTCCCTTCTCATCCGTCTGTTGTCTGCCACTCATCCCATGTCGACGCTCCATCGAATTTGAAGGAACACTTCTACCAGCGCTAGGTCTCCATTCAACCATTTCCCACCGCCTAGCATTTCTTTGACAGACACGTTCAAATTTTTTTTTACATTTTCTGGTCAAACTTTCAAAGGTACCTACTCCAAGCACATCGCTTTTCGCAATTCGTTACTCCATCCACTCTATTGACTTCGATACGATTTCGGTTATATGAAACTGGTTTTGAAAAATCAATCCCGTTTTTATTCTTCCATCCTACAAAACTTGAATAAAATGACTCAATCTCACTTTAATTATATCACAAGTCAGACGTTGCGTGTATTCCAACTGTATGTGCTGATATAAAATGCTTCAAAAATAATTAAAATTGTATTTTCAAGAGACTTGAAATCATTCAATAAAAATAGAAAAAGCAAAAATGTTTATCTTAGAATGCTCGGTACTTACTCGTTACGATATGTTTATGTTAAAAACTGTTTTGGAACGTTTTGAAATTGTTTATTCATATCTCTTCTTGTCCGAAGAATCACATTGACAGACCCTTCTAACAGATACTAATTCTGTGGATAATTTCATCATGATATACAATGTATAAATAAGAATGTGTTTATGAAAAAAATTACAGAATTATTGTCGCTATTTATAAATATTTAATTCTTATTTACACGCAATACCAACATTTACAAGTTTTTTGCTGCTTTAACTTGCGTCACGCATTCGGACTCACCTATGTCATGGCTCGAGACTATTTTATCCGTTTGTACTTGAAACCAGTCTGATGTCAAATTAAAAGTCGCAGCGACACGTTTCAGATGCACTGCTTAATGTATTCACTGCTGGTTACGTCATTTTTTGATTCTCGTAATTCCTGTTTGAAGAACTCCACTGACTCGACTGACCATTCATACCAGCCACGCCGCCACTTTTCTCTACCTTCTTCTCTTATCCATTCATACCAAACATTAGGTCAAGGGCACACTCCCCGGTGGGTGCAGAGAATCTCGATGCGGGGGCGGATGCTGCGTGTAACTTTCCTAACAATCTGGTCAGAGCAGAACCGTCTTATGATATCAAACTGACCAGATTTTTTAACCGGTCGGGTGCCAGAGCGCAGATCTGCGCTCCCTAGACACGTATGCGAATTCGGCCTACTTTACCTGCGTTCATGGGTTTTTAAAGCTTATCATTGGTTATATCTCAAGTTTTTGAATGAATGAACGAGTTCTATTTGTCAAGTAACCTCATTTGCCGCGCAAACCGGACAAAAAATCATTCAAAATGTCGTCTTCGAACCACGCATTAATTGTGTTATTTGTCTGTTAAAAAAAGTGTTATTTTTAAATAAAAAATTGTTAAAATTAAGTACAGTAGCCGGCGAACGTCTTGAAATTTTTCGGCGTAATGGGGGGAAGTTTGCGCATGTGCCATTCCACCAACGAGACCCAAATTTTGTCTTTGTCTGCGCATTCCCCCACTACGCCAAAAATTTTCAAGAAGTTTGCCGGCAACTGTATTTTTATATTCTTTGATATATTTAGAACGAAAATATTGAAATACAATATCTTTAGTGTTATTGCTTCCATGGTTTTATTCGATAAACATGTGCGTACATTTCTGACATTAAATTTCGTTACTTATTTTCATAATTAATAAGTAATTATTGAAGTATCAGTAATTATTAAAGTCTGTATATTGAGAAACCAGAAATTGCAACTTCTTAGCGATTATTGTGGATTTTTACATGAATATAGCCATCACAAAAAAGTGTCTTAAAACAGCAATCGTACGCGAAATTGCGCGGCATACGACCGGTTAAATGAAAACCAGTAGGTACTTTTTTTATTATCATTATTGCCAAAATCGGAATTATGTGTTGGAAATTAACCGGGTTGCATTTCATTATCTTCTTCTTTAGTGAGGTCATGGGACTTTATGGCCACAGTCACAATTGTGATTGTGGCCATAAAAAAAAATATATATATATATCTATATATAATTATTATTTTTTTTAATACGAGGGGTATAAAAACAAAAGGCAGCATACCGTTCCCGAAGTTCCAATATCCCCCTTCGTTCTCCCGTGGCGGGCCGTAAACCTTGCGCGAGATTTTGTTTCTTTGAAAGATAGTTCGATGGTCTCGCAAATTGAATGTTAAAAATAACAGAGATACCTTATTCACTGTTCGAAGAATATTTTTTCTTCTGTATGAAAGGCTTGAACTTTGTGGTGACATTATTATTAAAATAAAACACAAATCACTTTGTTTTCACCACTTTAAATATTAGAATATAGATTTAGACGATTAGATTACAATCTAAATGTTTCGAGAACAATGTTCTCTTCTTCAGGATTATTGGTGTACTAAAAATTGAAAAAGTTAAACCGTGCAAATGTGTTACGATGAAGGGAATACCTTATTCCTTCTTTTACCACTGTATTGCTTCTGATTCACAATTTAAAAAGCGCCGCCAGGTGTCGTCTCAAACAAACAACATCATTGGGGCGACATTCGCTAGATGTCATCATAACACAAGCAATTTACAAGATATATTTTTTTTACATTTTCTACATATTGCGCGACATTCCAATTTTATTTGTATTACGATACCTGGTTACGAAATAATTAAGTTATGTATTAAAAAGAGCTGTCACTCAACTAAACTACCAACAAAAATAATTTTTCTTACATTAATAGTTTTATAAATTGTATACTTATTAAAATCCGTAGAATATTATGTAAATTTTAAATCAGTATACAGCCTTAAAATCCGTTTGTACGAACCCTTCTTGCTGCGAATTTGAAATTTTGCCTGAGAGACCCAATTTTCTTAATCCGGCCTTTAGTCGTACTGCACCCGGTTTAATTACATTTTTAATAATTTGGAAATCGCGATATTCCTTTAAATCGCCCGCTTAAATAAATCGTTCCAAAAATTGGCAGAGACTTGAAGCATACTTTTATGGAGTTTATCAAAAGGATATTTTCATTTAAGCATTCGAATTATGTAGTTCACAAAGCCGATGACGCCCTCTGTCTAAATAGTGATGCAATTTTTCCAAAATCTGCGCAGACTAGGGATGGGTCGTCGACGTATTTACCGTCGACGAAACGAGACCGTCCATGTCCGTCCATCGACGAGACGATCAACTAGTTGAATTCGTCAACTTCGTTACGCGGACGACGCGGACGTTCTATCTAAACATCGGGACGATGGTCAACTGTCTACGGTTCGACGCGACGCTGCTCGACGGCTCAACCATTGGCTATTTTTATTACGTTAATTTTTAAAATTTAAAGAAGTTCGAAGGAATATAGTTTCGGGGAAAGTAAAACCGCTACTTGTGCTTATATGTAAAAAGAAATATTGTATTATTTATTCGTTTACGCACATTATAGGCTTTTACATATTGTTTTATATACTTCTTTCTATATATAATAAAGAAAGAAGTAGGTATACATAACAATATCAGGTGTAAGCAGTAAAATATTAGTTCAATAAAAAATAAAATAATTAAACATATTGTTTTATTTTATACAGCGTAAAATTGGGAATTCACCGAAACGTCGCACGTGCACATCGCAAAAAATCAAGTAAAAAATAATAGATAATAGCTTATTAAGCCTATCTCGCCCTACGCATGCATTCAAATTTCAAGTCTCTGTCATAGTTCGTGTACACAGATCTGCACTCTATGGTCGTGTACTTTAGAGTTGAAATGAAATTACCCATCGAGCCGTCTATGGCGTCTACAAGTCGACAGCGAGAAATGAAAGAGAAATAAACGGAGACGTTTTGTCTTGCTCTCGCTCGTTGCTTTGCATTACGTTGAATCTCGAATCGTCCACCGACCACGGCGTCCGCCGTCCACCGTCTACAAATTCAACTAGTCCATGCGATAAACGTAAACTGTTGACGCGTTGATGCAACGTCAACGGTTGATTTCAACTAGTCCGTCCATTCAACGCCCATCCCTAGCGCAGACTCGTGCAGGCGCGCCTGACGTTACGTCACGTGTTCTGGACGGCTCGCGGCATTGACATGCAAAGCGACTGTTTGTCAGCCAACGACAGTCTGCTATCAATTTCCAATTGAAATAAGAGAGATCCATTTGAGTACTGTTCGATGTAATGGTAATGCGCTCATGTTTTGGATAACAAATTTCGTAATACTTACATACAATTAAAAAATTTCGTTAAAATATTTTTTCATTTATATTTTCTGTGAAAATAAAATTAATAATCTGCAATAATAAGTCGAGTTTGGTCATGTGAAAATAAACATATCGTTAATAATCATATAATTTTTAACGGGTTCCAGCCAGTTTTATATAAATAAAGCTACACTAGCTGTAACCCATCAAAAATGATGGTACTTTTACATGTCGGTTCCTAGGGAATGAGTATTTATTTATATAAAAATAGAATAGAAAAAAAATGAAAAAAAAAATTACGTAAAATAAAAATGAAAAAAAAATTTACGTAAAAAAATGAAAATGGCACTTTTACATGTCGATTCCCAAGGAATGAGTATTTATTTATATAAAAAAAGGAAAAAATTATGTAAAAAAAAAATATTACGTAAAAAGAAGAAGAAAAAATTACCATAAAAAAGTAACAGACGTTACACAATGTTACAGGGACAGATGGACGGACAGAGAGACAACGAAATTATTATAATTATATTATATTTTCGTTCCTATATACAATAATAATCATATCCTGTATAAAATAATCATATATTTCTGTTTATCAAATAAAAAATTATGATATGCATGTGAGACATGCCTCCCTATTCTCAGGAGAGCACCATTGTTATTTATGTACTCGTAAAATTTCTATGAGAAATGTCAAGACATCTATGTATCGAATGCCATCACGTCAAAATTGACGAAATGTACGATATTGTATAGTGCCTGTCAAGACATGATTGTTGTTGTTATTGTTGACCCAATGGACTCTCACAAAAACCTAAGAACATAAATTGAACATTTTTGAATGAAAAATATATGGCCCAGTCTTATCAGTCAGCAGTATTCGTCTTTACAAAATTCAAAGCTTAAAGACTTAAAATACTGATTTTGGTGTGGTAGTAGAATTTATGTTTAGTTTCCATAGAAAAGAGATATAATTCGCCTCTGACAGCTCTAAAATCATAGACAAGAGCAGTTACGATATTGCGATACTTACAGATCATCAAAAAAGTTTTATAAGACGAGCGTCGGTAATATTTACTAACGAATGGCAATCTGTTCGTTAATTGTCGATTTACTAACGGATATTTGGTCTTTCATTTATAAGACCGGCCCTAAGTTCCTTCTTACTCAAAGGATTATTCATGGTGTGTTTTTAGTTTTCTCATGATGAAGTCAGTGAATATATTTTATGTTGTTTGACAGAACAATACAGTCATATATAACGATAGTAAAGGTGGCGTAAGTTAAAAAGCATATTTTTGTTTACACATTCTTTCACGTCTGCCACAGATATAGCCCGGGCTATGCAGCTGGAATCGTTGATTTATTGTTTTTTAAGCAGAATCCGATTCGTGGGAAATCGGATGTCTTCAACTCTGTTCAATCTATTATGTCAGTTTACTTTACATAGTTTGTAACAAATGTGTATGCTTCAGAAATCTGGAGCAAGAGCGAACCTTAAATACCGGATACATTTATGAGGAGTGTCATTTTTTTTCAAATTATATTAAGTTCTGTCGCTTTGACACACGCAGCTGAACTAATCAGTAGGTACTGCATTTGAGAACTGTGCAAGGCACATGCTTTTATTTACAATCCATTTTATCCCTTATGTACCATAAGGGAGTGTATACATGGATGAAAATTGCCCTGAAACTTTTATAAAGGACAATGTAGCGTTGAGTGCGGAGCAAAATGTCTACTGTATTTTTAACGCAGTGTAGAATTAACAACTATTACCTTCACGAACAAATCTCCAAGGCGGACGAAAGTTATACCCGTATACATAAACCCAAAGAAAGCTAGGGGAAATAAATGTTTGGGAAGCCCGAGAGGGAAGAACGTTTGTTGTGCCAGACTGAGCCTTAGGAGAGAGTTAGGCCTTCACACTAAATCAACAGATTTCCCAATGCCAATGCAAACATGAATTCCACGAAATGACAACAAAATAAACATGAATCATTGTGGTTGCAAGGCATGCATTCCATTGCGTGTAATATAGTTTTTATCGTTTGTCATTTGATCAAAACGGCACATACCTGCTGTATGCACTTTTTTTCCGGTACGAAAACATTTTTGATCTGAGGTAAAAATGGTTATGTGTATGTGTAGATTTGGACTCATTATTTAAGTGGTTTATACGAAGTTACTTAATTAAGATTTATTATTTAATAATTACTAATGATATTGAGCTGGTATTATTTGTAAATCTCATAAATATCCCAAAGAATACAACACCCAAAGAAAATAAAAATGTGTAATAACACAGTCAAAAGTAGAAAAATGTTTTTCCATAAACATTCGTCAATATTGTCTTTGTGAAATATGCTAGGATATAAGTTAACATGTTCGATACTGTCTGTTTATACTCATATATATATATATATATATATATATATACATATGTATATCACTAACTTATATCTGTTATATTTCCAAACAAATAAATAAAAAAATAAAAAATATTCTATACGATATGCTTACTTCATTCTGCTTCCACGACTTCTGCCAGTCAGACACTTGTGAGTCACAAGACCTCAAGATACTATGTTTTTTTATAAAATAATGAAAAATTTAGTAGAATCTTGTTCGCATTGTATAAGAAATGTAATTAAAAACATAAAACATTTACAAATCATTATACTTCATTAAAACTGAAATTTGACTGTGGTTACTTTGTTACCCCACTCCGGCCCTCGGTCCTATTTTAGATATTCCTGTACCCGAAAGTTAAAAATGTAAAAATTATTTTTCATACTTTCTCATAGTATCGCACACCGAGTACAAGACCAATAACCTTTTCAAAATGTGTATTTTGGGATAATGATTTTGATAGATAATATTTCAAATAGGCAAGACAAAATATCATATTTTTTTCATATTACTTATAACAATACAATTGCATTTTAAAAAGGATATTATTGCACTCAATTTAATATTACAATATTACTCTGGATACCGATCTGTTCCATGTCTCTGAGAGGGTATTCCGAAGCAGGATTCTTCTACACCTTTGATGTGAATTATTTTATATATTATGTTTAAATTTTGCTTTTGTTTATATATGCTTATATAATTCTAACTTAAAACATTTACGAATTAAATTTAGTGTTTGTAATGTAAATGTCTATAAAAAATAAATAAATTGAATTAAAGAAAAATTTATCAAATGAAAATGTATCACTTTCCATTGTAAAACAATATTGGAAAATCACATAAAGATGATCTTTTGGTACTATAGTACAATAAAACATTGTTAATTCGAACCCCAATTACTCAATTCACCATAATTCAAAATTTTTAAAACTCAAAATGTTAATTTCAAAGTAGATTAATTAACCAAGGTAATTCGTAATTCAAATTAATTTTTAGACCCTTGCGCCATTAATCAATATATTTTAGTTTACATAATACCAAATTTTATTCAAATTTAAAAAAAAAAATCGCAAGTCAGAATAACTTATATGTCAATATTGGGTAATTTGCTAGTATAAATGTCGCGATCTTTGTATTAACATAATAAATATTGGGTTTTCGAAATGATTTCTTGTAAAAAAATTCCAAATCAAATAGTCTCTACCAAGTATCTGTGAAAATACTCATTCTGTTTACTGTTCATATCTTATCTAACCTGAGTAAATAAAAAGGAGATAAAGAAAATTGTTATATGTAGGTATCTAGTTTATACAAATACTCATTTTATATCAAAATATTATTAGTTAGTAATTTTTTATTCCTTTGAATCTGTTGTCGTGATAGTTGGTTCGACTGTCATAATAATAATGTTTTTTTTTTCAGAATTACTCGAAAGCTGAAAATGAGGGCGCTTTTCCAGGAGGCGATCTTAATCCTGGTCATCCTAGGAGCAGCTGTCACATCGTCACCATCTAAACCCGCAACTTCTCCTACGGATACTAACAAAGTGGCATCAGATCTGTCAGACGACTATCAATATGAAGATTATGGTTATGACGATGAACACGAAGAGGTACTCTTCAGCGAGGACAAACCTTGCCCGAGGGATTGTATTTGCAAGACGAGCTTAGTCTCGAGAATCGCCCGCTGCAGTCGCTTGGAAGTCGGTACCCAAAAATTTGGCGATGATGTCACCGGCATAGTGGTGGAGAGTATTGATAAGAAACATCCACTAGTTTTGACCGATATGATGTTCAGAAAATTAGGCCTCCATCAAATCACTAATGTTAAAATTATTAATAGCGAAATAATCTCCATCAATCCAACAGCATTTAAAGGACTGCACGAACTTTATGATGTGAATCTGACTGGAAATGGTATTGAAATAATTCATCCCGAAATATTTTCTCATAACAGCAAACTGTCACTGGTGGATTTGTCGCATAATCCGCTCGTCATTGATCCAGAATCATCGGGTGCACCATTTATCGTCTCTTCTTCCATTCAGGAATTAGAAATGTCCAAGTGTGGAATAAAAAGTATACCAAAAAATGCTTTTTCAAAATTGCCAAACTTGATGTACATAAATTTATCAGGAAACAAACTGCGAGAATTGGATAGCTCTGTGTTTGCAAACCTTAAAAGTCTAGAAGAAGTTGACCTCAGCGACAACTTCCTCGACGAAGTTCCCAATGACTTGTTCGTTAACAACAGCGAAATCACAACTCTACGTTTGAGAGGTAATCCCATCACTTCTGTTATCGGAATACAAATAAACGAACTGCTGACAATAGATCTCAGCATGGCATTAATTAAAACCGTTGGACCTTCAATGTTCAATGGAATGCCTTATGTCTCAAACTTAAACCTGAGTGGTAATGGGATAAGCAAAATCCATAACCAAGCCTTCCATCAACTGACCTCATTGAATTATTTAGACCTGTCTAGCAACAACCTGGACTTTATTTCTGATCAACTAATAAAAGAAAATATTCAATTAGATATTTTCAAAATAGCAAAAAATCCATTCTTAAAGAATCTTCCGGAAGAAGGGTTCGCATGCGCTTCTGTACAATTTAATATATATTTGTTTGATGCGTCACATTGCAGTTTAGAAAAAATATCAAATAATACTTTCAAAACAATGCCAGCTCTTTCCCAAATAGTACTGTCCCACAACAGAATTACGAGTATTGGCTCCTCGTTACAAAAATCACCTGGATTGGTAGAAATTGATCTTTCCCACAACTTGTTGACTGCTTTAGAAAAGGACACCTTCATAAAGAACAAGGATTTGGGAAAGTTGAATCTTGCTGGAAACCCTCTCACCACCTTGTCAGCAGAACTTTTTGTCAATAATCCAATCCTTACATGGCTCGATGTCAGCTCCTGCCGCCTCAAATCTCTGTGGGAAAACCAACAGCTTTCTCCAGGAAATGTCATGAGTAATTTGCATTTTATTAATGTTTCAAATAATAACATCACTTCCCTACGTATGAAAGAACTTCATACGATTGACAAATTATTCACCCTCGATATCTCCCAAAATCCATTAGAATGCTCCGAAGATTTCCAGACACTCATGGTATGGTTGGGAAGGAATAAGGTCTCTCCCGCAGCTGTCGATCTTCTATCTTCAAAGATGGAATTGTCAGCTAAAGATGTCGATGGGCACGGCAAATGGGAATATTTGGCAAAATCTGTTTGTGGTTCTGCGAAACGTTTACCCGTATCCACCCAACAAAGTTCTGCCGATGAAAAAACTGCAGTTGATGACAATACTGTCAAGATAATTGAGGAAGACCCGAGTGTAGATGCAGGAGACTACATTGATGAAGATGAGGATGATTACGATGATGACATTCTGTCCAAGACTACTGATGGTGATGATGAAGAGGATCCTAACACCAAATTAATTAATGTAATAAAAAATGATTTGCCTGACATTTATGAAAAAATAGATCATAATAAAATTGAGATCCCAATGGTTCAAGATATAATTGAAAAGTCTGAGAAGACAGAGAAGATCCTCAACAACCTGGAAGAAGAGAGTGCGGAAGGTGAATGGGTAGCTACATATATTGAACGTGACGATATCAATTATTACAAACAGTACCTTTTGCCGATGTCATTAATATTAGTATTATTTGTTAGTATTGTAATTATTGTTGCGAAGGTGAAGTTAATCAGATATTTGATAAATGCCAGGAATGGTAATGGGAAGGGATTCAGGTGTGCCGTTATCTCCATCACATCTTCTAATCCGGGAAGAGTAAAGAAAGATTGCGGTCTCGTGTACCAGCAACTCTCTGAAGATTTGTCAGGACCTAAAACTCCCATTGTGAGCAGACAACTTCTCGGAGGCAATCAGCTCACCATGCCCACCAATATATCTTATGAAAGTAGCCCCTTCCATCACAGCAATATAACGCCTGAACATGTTTAATTTCTGTAAACATCATTTGATCAATCAAAGACACCATCCAAACCAACAGGCCCCTCAGGATGGTATTTTATGAAAATATGATGCAAATACTAGTCATAATAAAGTAAACTTTTGATTAATTTACTGGCGTAGACACTCACCTAGTGACCAAGACTCGTACAGGGAGACCACCAATTTTTTCATATTTTCATAGCACGAGCGTTATGCTTAGTTAGAAAATAGTAGGAATATTGATGCATCTCTATTTAAAAAATATATCTACACGAGGGGCCTGATGCAGCAGTTCACATTACACCAAGCTGAAAAACAATGCTGAGAAACTAACATTGGAAAATTGTCATAGACTACAATTTTGAGAAAAGTCTGACCTAAATAAAAAAAATATATTTTGATAGCTGAAGAACTTATCGCACAAATGAAGTAATCGTATGAAATTTAGTCTAAAATGAAGAAATAGAGTATAATATGTACATGCAGCCATATTTTACTATACATATCAGATAGAATCTACATTATATAATCTTTAATTTTATATAGAAACTAAATTATGCATCTTGAGAGAACAATAAAATTATACATATAAAGTTCATTATGGAAGTAATTTGATTCTTCAATGATAAGAAAGAAGTACTTTTGGTTTCACAAACCAAGTAAATGTACAAATTACTTAAAACAGTACTTAATTAAATATGTTATGGTGTAAATATATTATAAACTACACTATTTTTTTACAAAAGCCAAAATGTTCTCTTTTTTTAAAAGGCAACTTCAAAATAATAATTAAGGAATTCATAGCAAATTAAATTAATTTAAACGCACTTCTGACGTGAAAATTTTCAGTAAACGAGTTTTTTCCGTCTCGATGAACAACAATGCTAACTAAGTATGTATTAATAAAGTGAGTAGATAATAAGATACACTTAATAAAAACAACTATTTATATACCCTATTCATGATGAACTTAACTATTTTATTTGATTAAATTTGTGATTAATGTTAATAATCTTTGTAATATAAATAAATGTTTGTAAACAAATGTTTTTTTATTTACCCAAAAATAATAATGTGTATAGTAATCCCCGATTGTCATTGTTTAGAAGCATATTTATTCATTGTTTGATTTGATTACGAGATTGATTGAGACTAACGTAAGAGATCTCATAAACATTGATTCAAATGAAGAATGCTTATCGACGACTACATACATGAGATATCTATGAAAATAAAAACACACATCCTTTTTAATTCTAATTGCAGTCGTCACTCTCTGTAACGAAACTCTCTATAGCAAAAAACTTTTCATAACGAAAAAATTAGCCTGACTTTTTTGGTTTTCCATAAGAACCCATGTAATAATTCATTATCTATAACGAAATGGCTCACTCTGTAGCGAAAAAATTGGTACACTCCCGCCGAAAAAGGGACATCTAGAAAGTCCGTTTCTTGGAATTTTCTTGCAGCCAGACACGCGGAATACTTACTAGAGGCAAGTGATGTCGACAGGAATATCATCCATGGCTTGCTGGAGAAGGTGTGGCTGGAGTTGACCACAAGGTACTCTCCTAATGCTATCTTGAATGCAGATGAGACCGGATTTTTTTTTAAAAAGAATACAAAACAAGATTCCCAAATTTAAAAACGAGTAGTGCGTGGATGAAAAACACTTGAAAGAAGGCATTACCAGTGCCAGCGGACATCAACATGTAACAAACAGAAAAAGTCTAAAACTAACTATCAGAAAGTCAAAAAATCTACGATATTTCAAGAAATTCGAACAAAATTACCGGTCACATACAAGGCCAAAAGATCCGCAAGAATTTGATTGACTATTTTGAAAAACTTGGTAAAAACGCAGTGGTTCTTCTAAGCAAAGCCTGGAGAGTTTTCATATCGGTGGTTCTTAAGAGGTTCTTGGTTCTTGTGGTGTCGGCTCATACATGTTCCAATACCATGTCAAGATCAGTCATACACGGGTTTTATATTTTCATTTTACTCTCGATCAACATGTGTTTCTTTCTCTACACAGTAGTTCTCAAGCATCCCGCTACAGTGTTAGCTTTATTTGCTTGTTCTCTAACTTCTCGTTTGGTTGTATTGTTGTGCCGAGATGTGGAATTTGTATAGAATCAAATCAAAATACAAAAACCTACTTAAATTCTTAATATTATATAGTAGTTCCTTTCAATAGTTTTCTCATAAATACAAGTTGTTGAGAGTAAAATATTTAGATCGATAATGCTCTTATAAAGCGAAATGCATCTCACAAAAATGAAATAAGTAGAGCTAAAAATCAAGTGTGTTTTTATTTTAATATGTGTGATTAAGTATATTGTAATATAAACGTACATCCTTACATAAGATATGAGAGTCGTATATTTCCAGACACCGCTAATTCCATACCAAAAAAATTTACAGCAGGTCAAGTAATTTATACCTTTTTGTATGAGATGTCATTACGTACACTGTTAGTTTTTCTAGAAAGTTTATTATAAATGTAAACAAACTTTCTAAAAAAACTAACAGTGTAAGTAATGACATCTCACACAATAAGGTATAAATTACTTGACCTGCTGTAAATTTTTTTGGTTTGGAGTTAGCAGTGTCTGAAAATATACGACTCATGAGACCGGTGGCATACTCAGAAATTATATGCAAAAACAAAAACCAGGAAAACTTTATCTCTCCATTCTCAAAATTGTATTAAATCATATACTATTTCCAAAACCATACACATTTTATGAATAGAAAACTTAATCACAACTATTGAATCCAATCGCGAGCCTGAATGGAACAATAAAAGTTTTTCATGCATGTGTGTTATTGGCATTGATTGTGTTAAAATATTTTTTATCACCTTATTTGAGCTCTACTTTTTCTATTTGACAAACTTCAGAAATGGGCCTTGATGGTCGTACTCCTGGAGAGGTCTGATGGGGATGGAGATTTCATCTGATTTCAGATATTATATTCAAGAACACATTCTTATTGTGAAGTTGCAATTTTTCAGAACAAAGTTCTGTGAAATTTAAAACCAAATTTTTATTAATCAATTAGAAAGATGTACAGAAAAAGGATTGCTCAAAAAATTGGATAATATTTGTTAATCATTTAATAAAATGAGACTTGCAGATAAGGTCGATATATCGACGGAACGGTACGGGGCTGATATGGTGTAATACCTGCCCGGAAATCGAGGTGGTCTGGGTTCGAATCCCGGTAGCAGCCAAAATATTTTTTCCTTGATTTGATTTTTCTCTTTCTTATCGATTAATAAAAATTTGGTTCCAGATATTATACTCGGGGTATTGATTTCCTTTATTATGGGGGAGATTAAGAAAACTTCATCCATCCTACTTAGATATATAGTTTAAATTAAATTAAATAAAACGAGGTTGTAGTAGAAAAAGTTTACAAATACCTAAATAATCCTATCTTTATTATTCTTCATACAGAGAAAAAATTCAATATGTAGGATAAAAGCAAGTAAAAATTGTAAATTTATATTAATTTAATACAAAAACTAAAAATTACTCAGAGGGATAATTATTAATTAAGATAAATTTTAGAAAGTCTATATATTTGATGTGTTCTTGCAATGGAATTGGTGAACGTTGCATTATGTAGTGCTCACTACAGGTCGTAAGCCCTGAGCCATCCTATAAAAAGACTTCCATACACATTTCTCATATAAAAATAGCTTCGTCTCGGTGAGACTTCTATAATTAATCTTAATGAATTTAATATAATTTTTTAAATTTACAAAATGAATGTGGGTAAAACATAAATGACCGTATATGCATACACAGCATGACTGAAAAACTAAACTATGAAAAACAAACTGTAGAAACAATAGGAAAGACAAATGTTAATAAGCATTAGTTAAATTTTTTTAAATTGATTTGATAGACAAATGAGGTCATGCTTTACGAGTAAAAGCTTTATCTGCCGAGCTTCTCATGATCACAACTAAGCCGATGGTTCATTTCTTTCTTTCGCTCTCCACTGACCACGCGTCTCACAGGAGCTGACCACCGACAAATTGATGGATCTGCAATGCGAGCAACAAAAAGAGGTTATGGAGGAGATCTTGTCAGAGGAGAAGCAGAAGAAAAATGAGGAGGAATCCCTCGTTTCAAATGAAATTAGGGAGTTGTGGGAAACAGTGCAAAATTTGTAGAAAATCTACTTTTGAAAAACTGAAATAAGGCTATAGCACTTTGAATGATGAATCTGTTTAATGACAAGGCAATTTTTGCAAAATCCTCTAAAGGAGGCAAAAGCAAATGTCATTAGATAAGGTTCCTTGTTAAAGTCACACAAAAAGAAAAGATTCCAGTGAGCCAATAGACAGCATCGATTCCGATAGTGACAATGTTAGTGATGGTATTTTAACCGGTTATTTGATATTTTTATCTGATTGTATCGACGTTTGGTAATAGTTTTCAATCAATGCAGTTTTGACCTATATGATGCAAAACACAAAATCTTACAATGTGCCTCCACAAGTTAATCCTGCGGGCCATGGAAAAGACTATGCTTAGAGTGTGCTTGCGGGATATATGAAGAATGGAGAGGTTTGCCATAGGACTAAAGTAGATTTGGAAACATTATTTGAGATTTGTAAATGATTTTTTGCAGTTCGACGGGTAACCATCGGTATTAGACAACAGCTATATATCTCAGTAAACAATCGTCAATACAATCAGGTACAAATATCAAATAACTGTGCTATATGTAAATGGTTAAAATAATGGTTTCACCATCACCAAGATGTAGTCTGTCACATACCAAAGCTGAAATTAAATGATGGACACAAAATAATGATGAACGTTATGCTAGAGTGGAAGTTCGGTAATGGATTCGGATGCGTTATAATTCAGATTGCTATAGCAGCATCATAAAAATAAATGCGGATAGAGAGGAATGGTGATCGTTAAGAGAATTCTTTATTCAAGAGTGAATACAAGCTGAAGAAAAAGCAAATATGTCATCTAATTAATACAACTATCAATAAATTTATTGCAGATCACAAACGCATTTTTCACGACATCGATAAATTTGATAATCAATGATAATACTCCTAGGTACAAAAATATAATTAAAAAAATAATTGTATATATATTTTGTATTATTTTCAATGCAGAATTTTGAATGCTAATACGAGAACTTGAGCAAAAAATTACGTAAATTTTACTTTAACAGATAGGAAAATCAAAATATCGCGCAAATTAGATTTGATAATAACCGGTCTGCGTAAAAAACACGTAAACAAGATTGTCGTCACAACCGCCAGTAATCTAGCCACTCGACTCTAGCCAGTTATATATTGTGTGACGACGGAGGCGTGTTGATCAAGCGTTGTTTTTCATTCGTTGCCTGTGTAAAAAGTGAATTGGGAGCAGAGCGAGCATACATTGGTACAGCGTAGATATGATATGACTATTATATCATCTTCAAACGAACTTTGCGAACTCTGAACTTTTTAGTCCGATTCGCCAGCCGCCGAGCGCAGTTGTCGACAGTGACAGTCGGCAGTCAGAAGTTTTGATCCAACCCGTTTGAATATAAATTGCGAAAATGATTCCACGAAGAAGGATCCTAGATTTGTTACAGGTTATCTCGAGTGCTTCGTAAGTTACAAAAATTATATTTCATTCATTTATCAATTTAAAAATCAACATAAATCAACCGGGCATTGGCCAGCAAATTCTATTAACTGAACTTAAGAAATTGCTCGCTAGGCGGCGCAATTTATAAAACTTTTCGTGCGGGAATTTCGAAATGTTTAAAAGTATTATTTCGATCGCTAAAATATATTTCGTGGTTAATGAAATTTTTTTAAAATAGTTTTACGGAGTGATGTAATAATTTTATAGTTTATTTCATTTTGATTTCAAAAAAACCCATGTTGTTTTTTAAAACTAAAAAGTTTCTCAAAAGAAGCCCTTCTACTGCAAGTTAAAAAAAATCATAAAACTTCTCAAATAAATAATGTGCAGTATGCAATTGATATATTAAAAAACAGATATTGACAAAAAAGATTAGTATTTTAATAATATTATATACGTTTTATAAGTATGACATTTCATTCATAGTGTAATGACCTGTTTAAAAAAATCGACTTTGACTCATTTAAAACCTGTTAATTGCCACCAAATTAAAGGAGACTGAGGATACTTGATCCCCCTTTTGTTTTTTACCTCTAATTCCCTTATTGCATATCATATTTCAAATGTCTTTGTACTCGGTATGATAACAATTTACATTGGTTTATAAATGTTGTAATTATCCCACCAAAAGTAGAGGAAGGGAATGGTACCAAGTGTCCCATATATATGGGAGACTTGATCCCCACACTACGTATGATTTGATCTGGGGGATCATGTCTCTCATATTTTAGGGAAACATGATACCACAGCAGATATCTTCAGGATCATTTAGGTAAGTAGGCAACAAAACATGTTAAAATCGTTTTCATTGTTCTTTAAACTGACCAACATCTTTAGGTACTTATCGACTATCGTTTTAAGTACATAGGTACACAATTAATAATTTTAACAAAACCACTCAATACTCCTAGGTAATTTCTACTTAAAATACATAATAAATTCTGTATCCAATTAAAAAATAATATCTATTACTCAATCATTTTAGATTCCTTTAATCGTAAATCTATTCAATTTTTTTTATTTTTACCTTATAGGTACCTACTCAATGAAGTCTATTTTTTTCATCTTCTTCATTCATTCAATCATTCTTTATTATATCTCTTTTTGGAGAAGGTAATCTCTTGACAACTTGAAATTTAGCGATTGCACTAATATAATATGATTAATAGGCCACTTGAAAAATTGGCCATAATTTTTTTGGCAAATTTAATTGCATATCCTGCTTTATATTCACTTATTACTTGCCAAACATATCTATGCACGATATTCTTTATGAGACGAAATTCGTGTCTTCTTTTTCTGATGTGAGTATGACTTGAAATCCCTTCTTAAATCTGACTCAGCATTCATCTTGTGAATTTAATTTACACTTCACTACTTTCGATTTAGCTTTGCAAATCTTCTTTTGTTGCCTAGTTTTCTAATCATTTTCGATGGCTGATTTTTCGGATTGATTTATTTTTTATTGTTATAGTCAGGAGCATGGTCAATTTAATATAGAGTATTGTGTTTTCCTGACATTCCTTTTGGGAGTAATGATTACTAATCTGTGAGCTTTTGCGGTTCCACAAATACTTATACCGCTTAAAACATCATTCACAGCTGACTACAGGATAGATGGATCTTCTTTCCTGAGCATCTTCACTCGTTTTATATACTCTAGGCATACTGGATCTCGAAAGAGAAGAAAAAAATAATTAGTGATACTTGATCCGGGGGGGTCAAATCTCCCACAAGAATGTGTACCAAGTGTCCCCCAACCGGGTTCAGGGTGGAAAATATTATCTTTAAAAAATTATTTTTATTTACATCTTTCTTTGTGCGAATCTAAAAAGTACATCGATAATGACTTGTATTGGAGACTTAATTATCTTTAACATATTTTCTAACAGTTTTAATCAAAATTAAAACTTACGAGAAATATGTGTCTTCAGCAGCAAACACTAAACTATCCATCATCTATATAACTATCAAGCCTGACTGATGTTACTACTTCAGAAAGTTAATGGGTACAATAGACTAAATATTGTCAGTTAAAAATAATGAAATGTTCACAGAAGTTCTGTAAATCTGGTCTACCTAGTCTCCCATAAGGATTAAGTGTCCCCATTCTCCCCTATGCATAAAGCCTCTGGTAATGTTGGAACAATAATTTCAAGTATCCTAGCTGTGTTACTGATTTGGATAAAGTGTATATTATTACTATCTATGTATTTTAGATGTAAATGTCCAGCTCATGGTAACCCAGGTCACAGCCATGCTAGTTCAGTACCTAATGCCGTTCCATCTAAAGATTATGCATTTGAGGTAAATATTACTAATACATCATAGTCAATTCTGTCATGATATTTTATGAATTAAATCAATAATCACCATTACGTTAGCAAAAATATTCAAATTTTTTAACATTATAATATGTAAAAGTATATAGCTTCAAATGATGTAATTTTTTATTAATTAACTCATAACTAATCATTATATTTTCAGATGGCTTGCTCTACTATTCGTTATGGTATTGGAGTAACTCGCGAGGTGGGCATGGATATGGTGAACATGAAAGCCAAGAATGTATGTGTCATGACCGATCCTCACCTGGCGACACTCTCTCCAGTGAAAACAACTGTTGATGCTCTCACCAAAAGCGGAGTCAATTTCCAAGTGTACGACAAGGTTCGAGTTGAGCCAACGGAACAGAGGTAAACATTTTTTGACAAATTTATCACTGATATTAATACAATGATCACATCCTGATCTGCATTGCAAACTAGTTGATTCAAACTCCATATGGACATGATCAACAAAGTCGTAACAATCAACTGAAAACAACAACATAAAGCCTGAAAATCAGTTATTTATTTGGTGTATCTTTTGAAATCGCACTCGAAGTTGGTATGGGTTATCTTTCCATGTACCTATTCATTTACTTCAAACAGGGAGTGTTCTTGGTACTGCAGTAAGATTATCATTTATTTTGCATATGCTACAATCCAAATATTAAAAAAATATATATATGAATATATGTGGATTTGGACTGGTTATATTAACAATTAGTCTTTAAGGCGGCACATTCACTGCAAATGCATGCTTCGGCATTTTTTTATGAAAATGAGGGTTTTTATTATTCATTTATATCAGAATGTATATTATGCTAGACCACAATTTTTTTAGGGCGATAACTTAGATTGAGGGTATATTAGTTTTATGCGGATGTATCCAATCTACACCATCTTCAATGATGCAACAAAATTGTATTACTCATTTTAAAAACAAAAAATATATCTCATTTGGTGCTGGTAATTTGTTTCCAAGTTCATTGAAGAATAAATTCGTTCCGATTGAAGAAAGTAAAATTATTATAAATAAATTACTTGATTGTACGAATATATCTAAAGACCTGGCTCAAGAATTGAATAGACTTTTTAATGTTGTTTTAAAACAAAATTATTTTCAATTTGATACCTATTTTAAACAAAGGATGGTTTAAGCTCTGGATTCAAGTAGCTCATATATTTTAAATAATTTAGAGAATGGAATTTTTGATAGTTCTGCTTTATTATTAAAATATGTATTTTTCTGGATATGTTGATGATATTTTATATATGTATTTGGACTGGTACTGAGAGACAACATAAAAATTTTCTTAATTTCTTAAGTTATGGACCATTATTTTGATATTAATAAGGGTTTACAAATTTTACATTCAAATTAAACAGGATTGTAGTTCAATAAAAAAATTTGAAAATAATAAAAGAAATTGAAAAAGTGTTAATAATAATTGAATACTATAAATAATATTACTATAAGAATACTAAAAAATTGAATACTATAAATAAATAAAAAACCTTTTTACAAATAGCTATCTTTTAAATTTGTTTTCACGTTAGTACTTAATTCTTTATTCATTTCCCAAATATTATTTTTATTGTCTATTCTTTGATTTTTAATTTGTTACTATATAAAGGACCATTGGCCCTGAAACATTTTGATATTTTCAATAAATAAGTGGCGAAGTATATTTTTATTATTTATATAAAAAATATAGATATTTAAGAAAGTAACTAGCGATATACACTTATTGTTTCTAGTTTAATGGATGCTACTAAGTTTGCCAAGGATGGCAAGTTTGATGCATACATCGCAGTTGGTGGAGGGTCCGTGATGGACACCTGTAAAGCGGCCAATCTTTATGCTTCTGATCCCGATGCGGAGTTATTGGACTACGTCAACGCTCCCATTGGAAAGGGAAATCCTGTACTTGTCACCTTGAAGCCGCTAATTGCCAGTGAGATATTACATTTGCGTTTCTTATCTTTGTTTTTCACATATTACGTCAATATAAGATAACAGGATGGCTCTAATTTTGCGAGAAAACTTGTTAAACTACGTGAATCTAAGTAAGTAAACCTGAATACGATTTTTTCCATGTAGTATTATTTTCTGAGCCATTTAAATTTATATTTATACTCTGAATGGCATTTCAGAACCAGGTTCAATCATCAGCGCTGACGTCACTGAACAGTGATTCAAAATATCTTTAAACGTCCATGAAAAACTGAAAATATTTTTAATATATTCACACATCATTAAAATAAATAAAATAAGTTATTTAACCCATGAGTTTGTGTCTCGTAGTTGGTAGCAAACACTTTGGGAAAGTCTTCTACATTCAATTTTGAATAAGAAATATTTTTTACACTTTGGCTTTACACTTTACAGTCAACAGTTACGGAGATAAGCGACTTCAAAGTTTGCATATTTTTTCAATAGTTCTAACCAATTTCCTGTAAAATTTTGCAGTATCGCTACAGTAACTTATACGAAATATTAAAAATTCATTCCCTTTAATACAAGTCAAATAAAATGTCAAAAACCTTACAAAAAATATTTTTCAGATTTCTGCAAGATTTTTATAATTTTATTTGACTTATATCAAAGCGAACAAATTTTAAATATTCCATATAAGTTACTGCAGTATTTTACTGAAAATAAGTCAGTTATTGGAAAAAAAAATTAAAACTTTGATCTCGCTTATCTCCGGTATATATAAATCTAACTATTCTCTATTATAATACCATAGCAGAAAACAATCAGAAATTAGGTTTTATCTAAATAGATTGGTTGATTATTGCTTACTATTTCACTCCAAAACAAATCTCAAACATTATCCTGATGTTTTTTCCCGTCCATTGAAAATTGGGCACAATATATGACAGATTCTAAAAACCAAATATTTTTATCACAATTTACAATAATCAGTGAATATGTGAGGCGTAGAGTTGCAAAACCCGCTCTGGAGGCTTTTACTGCTTATGAGTAAATCGCAAAAAACAATTTTTGTTCCACACTATGCCGTATTCATATTTTGTGTTCCGTCTCGACGCCTGGAATCCATTATGAGAGAACAGCCTGCTGTTTCGGCACTTAGACACGCGTTCCTACCCCCTCTGATTCCCTGTTTGCGACATAATTTATTCCCGCTGGTATCCCTGTTTCCGGTTATGTCGGCGTAACGGTTTTTCTTTCATATAACGTCGTTGTTTCGCGCCATTTGCACGTGTCTAGACACGCCAACTTTTGTTGTGATTTTTTTGTGTTTCTATTGCAATCTACCCCCTTAATTTTTGATCCCTAGGTTAACAAACATTAGACTATACAAATTTTTTAACATAGTGCGACAGGACGTTGATATTTTAGTGTAAATCCCGTGAATTTCGTCAAACGATTTGTTAACAAGATGGCGGACGAGCAAGCTCCTTCGCCGGTATCCTCGAATGACGGATCTTCTTTCGAAGAACCGAGTCGAAAGAGACGCCGCGTAGCATACGACCCGCGTGTAGACCACCTGCTAAAACAGGTGACTGCTCTGACGGAGGCCTTGTTAGCGGGCGGCGCGGCTCCTGCATCAACAACGCCGCCAACGCCGGAACACGTGGCCGCGAGCGAGCCCAGCGTGGAGGACGCGAATGCGTCCTTTATTCAGCCGCCGCCGAGCCTCAGAAGGGCGAAGAATACGCTGGAGTTCGGCAAGCTCAGCACGGTCGTGAAGGAGCCGCCAGTACCGAGAGCGGACCCGAAGCGGATCGAACAGCTCTCGAAGTTGCAACACTTCGATTCCGACGAGTGGTCAGGCGTTCGCTATGCGGAAACGCAGAGAACCTACGCGGCGACTCCCACATTTGTGGAATTGTCGGTGAACGACGACGTGAGAAGGATCGATAACGCGCCGACCCATACTGGCTTGCTGGAAAGATCGCTCGCCGCGCTTTCAAACGCCTTGCTCGCCCAGAGCCCTGAGAGACGGGATGCAATCGCTGGTGAATTGGGCATCCGAACCCGGCACGGATCTGTCCGCTTCGGCTCTCTTCGAGCGGATTCAGTCGATGTTCACCAGCGAGGCTCCGTACAATAAGGTTTCGGACGACATCCTGCAGATTGTGTGCGGCAGACGGGCAGAGTGTATACTGAACCGGCGAAAGGCCATATTGGAGGGCTTCAAAGACCCTTTCGTGCGAGAAGGTGCGGCCAAAATCCCTCCAAGCTCGGATACTTGTTCAATAGGGAAGAGCTATCGGCGTATATCCTAAAGAACGGGGGGCCAGGAGAAGGTGATGGTCTCGCCCGCAACCCGAAACCTGGCCCAACCGTCAACATCTCAGCCCCAGCCGTCAACTTCTCGTCGAGCTCCGAACCAGGGATACCTCCAGTCCCGTAAGCCCTTTCTGCCGGAGCCGAGGCACAGGGAGCGAGGCCCAGGGAACCCGAACAGGAGACCTATCCGGAAGGCAGACCACGGCCGAAAACCTGCTGGTGACCGTAGCCGTAGAGGTAGAAGATGACGCGAGGCTGAACAACCAGTTCTGGGGAGGACGCTTGAGGAGGTTCCAAAGCACGTGGAAGGAGTTCGGGGCACCACTTATAGTGCTGAGAATCCTCAAGGGCGCGAGAATCCCCTTTGTGGCCAAACCTCCGTTAGTCTTCCCCACCAAGCAGCTGTTGAGCAGCTTCAGCACGAAGGAGTCTCGAGACATGTCGAGTCACATTCAGGCCCTGAAGATGTCAGGCGTGCTGGAAAGAGCAGATCATTCTCCGAGCTTCATCTCAAATCTGTTTCTAACTCCGAAGTCGGACAACTCCCTAAGGCCGATATTCAACCTGAAGGCGTTGAATGCCTTTGTGGAGGCGAAACCCTTCAAGCTGTTCAACCACTTTCGAGTCCCAGACTTCCTCCAGCCAAAAGATTGGTTGGTGAAAATCGACCTAACCCAGGCATACTTTCACCTACCAATAGCGGAATCGCACCGAAAGTTCCTGATACTGTACTACCAAGGGGAACTTCTCCAGATGACCTGCCTGCCCTTTGGCCTGTCATCAGCCCCGAGAATGTTCGCAACGCTGTCAAACTGGCTAGCGGGACTCTTGCGGAAGAGAGGAATAAGGACCGTAGTCTACCTGGACGACTTCCTTCTGGCCAATCAGTCAAGGGACCTGCTAGCGACCCAGGCAGTAGAGACGGTCAATCTGTTCCAGCATCTGGGTTGGTGCATCAACCGCGACAAGTGTGTCCTCATACCTACCCAAAAGCTGGAGTTTCTGGGCATAACTTGGGACACCGAAGCCAACCAGAAATCCCTCTCGGACCGCAAGTGCTCTGGCCTTCGCCAAGTACTGCGCCGCCCGATCGAGGCCGGCAGTTGCTCCCCCAAGCAAGTTCTAGGCCTCTTGGGGAGACTCAACTTCGCAAACTTCGCCACCCCTCGGGGTCGTTTGCATTGCCGAAGACTGCAGAGATTCAGCCGCCAGCTGCAGAGGCACGAGCCATCCAGACAAGTGGAGCTTCCTGCCGCGGTTCGGCAAGACCTAGAGTGGTGGTTGGAGGCCGTAGGGGAGTCCTGCCCAATACACGAAGCCCCCTTCTCCCACTTCCTGACTACAGACGCAGCGGACGCAGGTTGGGGCGGCCAGGTGGACGACAAGACGATATCAGGCCAGTGGTCCCCAGAGCAGATGCGGGGGCATTCCAACCAGAAAGAAGCCTTCGCTGTTTACGCAGTGATCAGGGATCACGCTTACCTGCTAAGAGTAACGAAGACCCTACTGCAGACAGACAACAAGACAGTAGTGGCTTACATCAACAAGGAGGGGGGGACAAGATCATTGGGCCTTCTGAAGATAACTCGAGACCTCCTAGAGTTTATCGACCAGCAGGAAATATCTCTGACA